>PVJA010004949.1:0-81932 GCA_004027025.1 Myocastor coypus | reverse complement strand
TGTTATGCTGTGTCTATGGGCGTTTGGTCTGGAGACTCCAAGGTGGTTCTTCTACAGAGGTTCCTGACTCTTGTGTTGGGGCTCTGGCTGCTAGCTTTTGTGAATCCTGGGGGATGTGGTCTGTAGGTGGAGGTGGAGCTTTGGGATTGAGTAGTCCTGGTAGGCTCGTGGACCAGATCGGTTACCAAACGGGCTATTTGGTGGGTTCGGTGCTGGAGCTTGGGCTGGAGGGGTTCAAAAAAAAGGGGGGGGGCGGGAAAAGGGAAAGCAGGCCAAGGATCCTGACCTTGCCGGCGCGCGGGCTCAGCTCCCAGCGGTGCGATTTGGGTCTGGGCTGGAACAGGAAGTTAGTCGCGGGACGCAGAGGTGGGGCAGAGGGGCGCAGGGAGCTTACCCGCGGCGGGTGCGCAGGCTCAGCTCCCAGCGGTGCAATTTGGGTCTGGGCTGGAACAGGAAGTTCTTAAAAATCAGCAGTGTGTATACTTCATTGATATCAGGGTCTCAGTATGCTTATGGACTTTATATTATTACAACAAAGAAGTAGCAGTGAGTAAGACAGGTATGTTTGATTATGGATTTAATAATGGTGTATTCTTAGAGGGAGCCTGTATCTTGGGAGCATAGACCGTGTCACAATCTACTTTCTTTACTGTGTACATGGTCTTTAAACTCAATAATAAGTGATTGGCCTTTGTCCCACTGGATATTAACTTAATGCATGGATAAATAGCACCCAATTTTATTTAAACGTAACTTCCTAAGCCGGGCATGGTGGCGCACACCTGTAATCCCTGCACTTGGGAGGCTGAGGCAAGAGGATCGACGTGAGTTCGAGACCAGCCTGGTCTACAAAAGTGAGCTCAAGGCCAGCCTCAACTGCATAGCGAGACCCTGTCTCAAAAAGACAAAAATAAATAAATAAATAAATAAGCAAACAAACGTAACCTCCTTGCTACCTAATCAGTGTTGCCGTGTGAGCTCTGGCAAATGGTAATGATTTTTTAATGGAATTTATTTATTTATTATCTATCTATCTATCTATCTATCTATTTATGTATTTATTATTTGGTGCAGGATCTTGCTACACAGCTTGAACTAATAGTGATCCTCCTATCTCAGCCTCTCCAGTTCTGCAATAACAAGCATGTACCACCATGCCCAGTTTCGGTGGCCAGCATGGCATGTGGTACCAGGGATCGAATCCCAGTCCTTGCACTTGCTAGGCAGGGGCTTAGACTGCCAAGATATCTTAGCATGCTGCCAGCTCCAGGGTGATGGTTTTATGTAGTTTTTATAGATGAGTAATTCTCAATATAGATTGAGAAAATGTTTGCTGCATATTTAGACTACTGCTTTGAAAAGGAACCCTTCCCTGCTTTGTTAGGTATATGCCATGAGTAGTATCTTAATAACTACCTCTGTTGATCTTTAAATTCCAAGTACAATGTCATGCAAAGGCATAACGTATACTTGTAGTTGAAAAATCTGCAGATGTAAAAGTAGCCATTCTGCAAGTATGCAAATAAAGATTTAGCACATGTGGAAAATGTTAAAGCGGGAATCAAATAATTTGTGTAGAGGCAGAATTAGAGCCTGTTATAATTAAGAGTGCAGAAAATGAAGCAATGAGAGACACATATTATTCTGTATCTAACAGTTTGATTGTCATGCAGTCCTTTCTACACTAAACTGAATACTGCAGACCTGCAGAATTGCTCCCCTTAGATACTTGGATTAAACAAGTTTTACATCAGAAAAGACCTGAGCTCAGTGCAAGGACTGTACTGCTCTTCTGATAAGAGTAGCTATCTGGATCTCACCAAGGCCACATGTAACTTAAAATGCTCTCTAGAGGATTCTCACACAGGAGAGAGCCCCCTTTAATCTAAGAGATCCAAGACCAATCTTGTGATTCCTGCCGTTTCCTTGGGCCTACCTTATGCTTTTCCTGCATGTTCCTCTGTTTGTTGAGAGACAGGTTCTACTGTGTGGTTCAGGCTGGTCTTGAACTTAGTTTTGTGAAGGCAGCGATCACAGGTGTGCACCATCATGCTCGGCTTCTCTGGTCAAATGTAACTGCAGCTTTCCGGTTGTTCAGGTGAGAGGCCTAGAGTCCTCACTGATTCTTGCATACTGCTTAACAAATCAGTCTATAAATCCTATTTGGTTTTACTTTCAAACTGTATTGAGGCTGGAGCCTTCTTCAGTGGAAGGGCATGTGCTCAGGATATACCTCATCTAAGGTTTAATCCCTAGCACTATCTTAGTTTTTCTTGTTGCTAAGACAAAATACAATGAAAGCAAAAGGAGGAAAAGCTTATTTAGCTCACAGTTGTGGAGGTTTCAGTCTGTAATAAGCTGGCTCTGAGAAGGGTGCCACTTGACACAGGGCACCTTAGAGCAAATACAATCCATGGCAAAGCAGGGCAAGCAGAAGGCAGCAGCAGCAGCAGCAGGGCAACGGCAGAAGCAGCCTTTATATTCTGTCCATGTTGTACATAAATTAATTAGTGCCACCTATGACCAGAGTGGGGCACTCTCATTCCCAGCATCTCAAACTTAATCTCAGCACCTCACATCCTAGATCCAGCCACCTATGAAAAGTCCCCTCCTTTTGGGGAAATGTAGATTCAAGCTGTAACGCACCTAAAATGAAAATGAACAAATGAATGTCCAGAATTTGGCCCCTCCTTATGTCTTCTTCCATTATTATTCTGATCAAAGGCACCACTTTTTTCACGTGGATTTTGCAGTCATCTCTGCTTGCGTGCCTGCTGTCCTACAGATTATTGTGACCAGCAGCCATTATTATCATTTCAATACAGAACATTCAGTCTCTCCCGACTTAAAATCTGCGGCGGCTGTTCCTGCTCTGTCCCAGAGGGCTTGCTCGTGTAGCCCTGCCGCCCTGATCTCAGTTTCCAGCACATTTGCCCAGGTCCCAGCCTCACAACCTGCTTGCTGTTCCTGGGATAACTCCAGATTCCCTCTCCTTGGGCTTGTTTCTGCAGCGCTCTTTGTACAGATATGCTTGGGACTTACTCCTTCTCTTTTTTCAGGTTGGTGTTTCAGGGCTGTCTTCTCTGCGAAGCCTGGCTCTGAGTCCTTCTGTGAATCAGGGGTCCTCTCTCTAGCTCTCCACATCCCTGTTTTGTTGCCCTTCACCTGCTTTATTACTTTCTCTGAAATTTATCATTGTCTGACACATACTTCCTTGTTACGGACTTATTTTCTCTTAGCCATAGAATACACATCAGCAGCATGAGAACAGAACTGGGCTATCTTGTTCACTACTGTATCCCGTACCTAGAATGTTCTTTTTGTTTGTTTGTTTTTGCTTTTTGAGGTACCAGGGATTGCCTCAGGACCCTGAGCTTGCCAGGCAGGTGCTTATTCTACTGAGCTATCTCCCTGGCCCTCACCTAGAATGTTCTAAAGCTGTCCATCCACGGTGAATGAATGAATGAACGTAGGTAACAGATTTCACAGGGCACATCAGGCGTCCATCCTAGGGCTGTGTTCATGCCTCAGCTCTTATTGGTGATGTAATCTGGTCCTGTTACTTCATTTCTTTGTGCTTCAGTTTCCTCACCTGGAAAATGAGGATTCAGTGCACTTTCCTCATACATAGGGAAAGGAACTCAGGAGTGCAAAGTACTCAGCTCATGGCAAGTCACTGGCGTGTGTTTGCTTTTAGTGTGAGAGCATGTTCCAGGCTTATATGGGGAGGCCATTCTTGTACTTCCTGACAAGCCATAGCAGAAGCATCCCTGGTTTGTTTGGAGTTTAAAATCTACGGAAGGATCAGAAACTCCAGATGCCCTTTGGCGCATTAAAGGATGAGAATTGCCTGATAGTGGACAACAACAGTGGGGATGGGAGGATGGCAAGGGGCCGGGTCAGCATGAGAGGACCTGAGGTGAGAAAATGCTGGAGGAGAGGCCTTTTCCTCTCAGCAGTGTGTGTGTGTGTGTGTGTGTGTAGTAGTAGTAGTAGTAGTAGTAGTAGTAGTAGTAGTAGTAGTAGTAGTGATAGGTAGGACTGGTGTTATGGCTGCTTTCACAGTAAAGTGATTATGTTCTGCAATGGGAACTGATGGCCGTGCCTAACTGTTTTCCTCTTCTTGGCAGTGGGATGTTCCATGATGGCAACCATACGTATCTCATCGAGCCTGAGGAAAATGAGACCTCCCCAGTAAGTGTGCGCTTGCAGAGGAAATGTCAGTGCTGTTGCTTACCGCTTTTTTCTTCTCCCTTCTCCCCCTCAGCTCTAGTTTTGTATTTAGGGGTAGGGTAGCAAATGTATAGATTAAGTAGTGAATAAATCAAAATAACAAACTTCTCTTTTGTCTCTTTCTCTTTTACATTGGGAGTATTTTCCATCTGGGGCATTCAGAAGCCTCCATTTATTTCTGTGTACCCGATAATATGCTCTATTAGTTAGCTTAGGTTACCATGACCAAATGCCATCACTGAGCCACTAAACAGAAGGTTTTATTTCTTAAGTTTTTTTTTTTTTTTTTCTCTGTCTTTTTGAGACAGGGTCTTGCTATGCAGTTCAGGCTGGCCTTGAGCTCACTTTTGTAGCCCAGGCTGGTCTCGAACTTGCACCAATCCTCCTGTCTCAGCCTCCCAGTGCTGGGATTGCAGGTGTGAGCCACCACGCCTGGCTTTATTTCTTAGTTTGAAGACTGTGAAGTCCATGAGGGTGAGACCAGCAGGACTGGTGTCTGGTGAGGGCTCTTTCAGGTGTGGCAAAGGGCCACTCACACCTCTCACGCTGGAGAGAAGCACCCCTGCTTCTCTGCTCTTGTCCAAGACACTCCCTCTGTGGACCCACACTTGTGACCTCCTGTGACATTCTTTGTCTCGCGTAGGCCCCATCCATCTCCAGCTACCACAGCACACAGTTAAGACTGTAGCCTAGAAATTTTGGCTGCGTCACAAAACATTCGTCCATAACAGGTGAAACCCACGGCCAGGGTAGTTGTTCATTCGTCCTCTCTTCTCCAGCTTTCAGATTTTTCTTCATTGCCTGTTGCCCTCAAGACTATATGCCAATGAGGTTTAGAGAAGCCCAGGACTTCTTCATTCCCTCCCTAAATGTAGCTGAAATATTTATTTGCTACAAATCAGAAAAAGATAGAATTAATATTATAAACTGTGGAGAAATGTAGTACACTTTCCGGCTAGCTGTGGCTATACAAATGCTCCTCTTTATTCCTGCAACATTGGCCAAGCACTTAGATAGTAAAATAACTAGAATCGTTTGTCATTTGTAAAACAGTGTTTAGGGAGCTATCTGAGTTATGTGCTATTTTCTGATTACCTAGTACTGGTTGTCCTGTCACTTCACCTAACAGTGTGATCTTTTAAAATGAAACTTGACTATTTATGATATGCTATCTTTTTAGTAATTAAATGAAGCCAGATGAAATTATTTGAACGTTCATTAATTTTACCTAAAAATTGCAATTTTTATCTCTTCCTAACAGAACTTTGTGTGACTTAAATCTGCACATCTGCTGGTCCCATACCCCTGCTCCTATTCCTGGGAAGGCTGGTACCTCTGTAGCCTTTGCTTACTAAAGTTATCTGGCTTTTAAAAGGGAGCAGGCATCTGTGAAAGGAACCACTCGTAAAAGACATTAACCCACTTTGCCAGATGTCTTCCTTGCCTTGGGGGGATGGGCCCATTTACTTATTTCTCATTACTGCAGGCTTTAGCTTCTCTCCCAGACCTTTGCTTCTACTTGGGTATTGTTCTGGTTCTGGGAGACAGCAGACCTGGAGGAGGAAGGCCCCCAACCCAGGAGGATGTATAATAAAGTACTCGCTGTTCTAAGGTTCCCCAACATTTCTGGCTGTGTTTGCTTACTCTCTGTTGCTTCTGTCATTTCAGGAGGATCTCCATTTCCATTCAGTTTACAAATCCAGAGTGTTTGAGTTTCCCTGGGATGATCTTCCATCTGGTATGGTGCACAAATGGTGTTTTTTTTTTTTCTAAAGAACAACTTCAAGAATTCATGTAATGCTTTAAAAGTAATCTATATGTAAAATATTATTAACCCGTGGTTGTTCATCATATTTTTAGAGGGAAAATCTGTTGGCATCAGGAGGAAGAATAACGTGCAAACTAGCCTTGTATAATAGTTAAAGAGTTTGGAAAGACAGGGCTTGAGCACAGTGAAGGAGAGCTTTAAAAAAATCCAAGACTCAAAGCACACAATTAGAGGAAAAAATAATGTTACAACAAGAATTGTTCTGCACAGATAAATGTCTTAGATACTTTTCACTCACTGCTGGGACAAATACTCGACACTCAGAATGAAAGAAGGAAAGGTTTGTTTAGCTCACAGTTCGTGGAGGTTTCAGTCCATATTCGGCTGGTCCAAGGCTGAGTGGAACAGAGCAGAGAGCATCCAGTTCATGGCAGCGGAACAGCAACAAAATGGTGGCAGAGGTAGCCAACCAAACAGGGCAGCAGAGAACAACAGCAACAGCTTGAGTCTGTCTCTGTCTCTCTTTATATTTCAATCAGGCTCTCCGACTTAGGATATCCACCCTAGACCACACCCATAGTCCCAGCCCTACTCAGACTGATAATCCCATCAGTATTAAAACATATAATCTCAGTGACTCATGAACCAAGTCCCAACTATAGAAGTCCCAGCCCCATGACTACATGAGGCTTTGGGGGGACAACGAGACGCAAACCATAAGAATAAATATATAAAAATTCACTCGGTGAAATAATGGTTTTATGAACAGGATGGACTCATAACTTATTTTCTCACTTGTTTTTCCTCATCTCTCTTTTGCTTCAGGGATTTGAGGAAAAATCAATTATAGATGGATCATTTACAGGATGTGCCATTTGTGAGACTAGTTTTTCCTTTTCATGTATGTTTATAGGTAGATTCATGTGTAGATGTTGAGAGTTGAATCAGGTTTTCACATGCAATACAGCATGATCATATCTAGGCTTTGGTGGCACAGTGGCACTTCTGTAGGGTGACTTTGTCTTGGCTACCCTGAAGAGAGGGCACACTGAATATCTGGTATAGAGTTGCTTCCTCCCCCTAAAAAGTTAACCCTGACCATTTTAATTTTTAATCTTAATTCGATCTCAGCAACAACTCTGTAAGGTGCATATCAGGTCCATTTTGTAGACAAAGGAACAGAAGCTCAGCCAGCTGGTCTTTTCCATGGTTTCATAGCAGTGAGTTACAACGTGAGATGCTGACTTAGGACACCATGAAAATATACCATGCAAGCCAGGCAGGCCCAAGAGTACATGGAAGTTTACCAGCTAGAGAGCAAATCCTAGACGATTGCTTAGAAAAGCACATAGGACTTTACACCTTCACCAGAAAAGGGGATGAGTCTTTTCCATTGTTCCTTCTCTCTAAAATAAATTCATAACTCCTTGACCTCCTGCAGTTGCCTGGATAAGAAAGCAGTACTCCCTTTCTCTCTTGTTGCCAGAGGGGTAGAGTTTTGCCAAGCCATGGAAGTTCTTATTTCATAGACTTCATTCTTTTAAAAAAATACACAAACACAGCAGTGCTCTTACTTTTTAAAATAGACACAGATGTCCTTATCCTTGCCTCAGAGCTGCCTTATGAGACCTTCATTTTCATGCTGAGGGATCTTGATAAGGACAGTCCCTTTGGGTCTTCTTAGTATTTATTGACTTCAAGTAATCTTTCATCCTTTGTGCCATGTCATGGTAATGAACTGTGACATCAAAACTATAGGTTTGTGTGTATGGGTGTGTGATGAACTCAAGAATAATTTTGGTTGCTTTAGGTTGAATAAATTTTAACCCTGTTATAAATTAGCAATATTTTTATATTGCTATGTATTATGTATTTCCTACAGATAGAAATATAATCTAGGGGTCTGGGGATTTAGCTCAGTGGTGTAGGGCCTGCAGGGCAAACAAGAGGTCCTGAGTTTGATACTTGGTTACACCCCTACCTTCCCCCACAAAGAAAAGAGGTACAATCCAGTCTTCTCCAATCTTCACATTAGTCTTAGGACTAGTGTTATTATGAACACATTTTGTTGTTGTTGTATTTTAGGGAAGGGTCTATAGGGTATTTAGGATCTCACTACTAGATTGGACTGGTAGTGATTTGCCTATTTACAGCTTCCCAAGAGCTGGGATTACAGGTGAGTGCCATCACATCCAGTCTCATTTGTCATCTCAGGACACTCCAGGGGCAGGGCCAGCACAGCAGGCCCAGGGATCGAACCCCCTGCCCCTGTGCCTGTTTGCGGTGCTTTAATCCACTAAGCTATTTGGCTGGCCCAACTATGAGCACTATGGAGTCCTAGCAGTCTTGACAGAATGCTATGCAGTGAAATGTGTTCACTGTGTGTGTATATTCTATAGGTCTTGACCACACCCGTGCAGAGATGCAGAATGGTTCTGTTAGCTGTGGAACTTCTTCCTTGCCTTTCCAGGCAGTGTTTTCTATGTCTGCAGTTGCTGTCCTGATTACTTTTGGCACAGAACAGTAGGACTTCAGGCAAATGGAATCGTGCCTTTTGTATAGCATTTGTTTGCTCAGTATATGCTTGTGAGTTTTATGTTGCCAGGAATAGAAATAGTTTATTCTGTTTAATTGTTGAGTATATTCTAGTACATGGATACACTATAATTTTTTACTCATTTTGTTGAGGGATGTTTGGATTATTTCCAGTTTTGGGCTAATATAAATCAGGCATTGTGTACCAGCTTTTTTTGTATGGATGTGTTTTTATTTCTCCTGGTAAACACCTGGGAATGGTATTTATGGACCTCTAGGTAGGTCTCTATTTACTTCTGTAGCAATATTCTCAAATTCTAATACATGCCAGGATCACTTGGTCAGATGGTAGCTGTGGAGGGCTGGTCCTATCTCAGGAGTTTTCAGTTAGATCTTGGTTACCAGCTTTTGAGAATTTGCATTTCCAGCAAGTCCTTGGATGTCTCCATTTGTGTCAGTTCAGAGATTCTACTCTGAGAGCCATTGCTTTATGAGAGCTTGCTGAACATTTTCCAAAGTGGTTATGCTATTTTTATATGTCTACTGTATTACATGAGAGTTCTGATTGCTTCACATCTTGACCGATGTCTAGTGTTTTGTTCTTTAATGTTAGCCTTTAAGTCTTTTATGGCAAATGATGTGGAGTAGATGCTTACTAGGCGTTAATTGAAATTTTTGTCTCTCTCTCTCTCTTTTTTTTTACATTACAGGGGTATTTATATATTCTTTGCTGTTGATCTTGGCCAAAAGGCAAAGCCATGCTTACATATTTCAGATCTGAGGCCTTTTGTCAGCTATGTTTTATAAATAGATTTTCCCAGGCTTTGGCTTGCTCATTCATATTAATCCTAATGGTATTTTGTCCTAAGCAGGAGTTTTAATTTTAACAATAGTTTACAGGCGCCCGGCGGGATGGTTCAGTGGTCTAAAGCGCCTGCTTGGGAAGGCTTGGGCGGCTTCAGGGACCGCGGTTTGATCCCCGGCACCACATGCTGCGCCAGCCCTGCCCTTGGGGTGGGCTGAGCCAGCCATAAAAAATGAGTGAATAAACAAATAAAGGTTCTGAAGCAAGAAAAAAATAAATAAATAAAATTTAAAAACAAAAACAAAAAAAACCCAATAGTTTACAGACTTTTATCAATTTTTATTATTGCTTTCTTTGTTCCACACAGTATTTACCCACTCACAAATCCTGTCCTCATTACCCTTATAACAAATATCCTCCATTCTATATTTTATTTTCATTTAAGTTTTTTCAAAAATAAAGATATTCTAAAATCTATTATCTTGACAGGTTCTTTTCGTGCGTGGTATAAGGCAAAGGTTATGCTTCATTTTAGATTTTTTTATGGCTGCGTAGTTATTCTAGCACCATTTGTTAAAGTTTAGTATATGATTTACATGATTTAGTTTAGTTCTGTCATCTCTTTTGTGTCTCATCAGTTAATTGCAAAAGGACACTTATTCTTCAGCAAGTTCCTTATATGTTCAAGGTAACACCATCCTAAGCAAAATGATGGCAAAAGCATATTTGAAATGAAATAAATAGTTAACATACTGATCTCTGTAGTCTGGTATCATTATCCAGCTTTTCTGTCACGATGACAATCCTTGTTTTCTGACAATATTCCCATTGCTGTGCTATCTCAAATATTTTTAAAAAATGGAAATCAGTTTAAAGTCATAATCATAACTGGTTTATTATTGTATAATAGACGAGTTAAAGTAATAAAAAAGAGACTTAAGTAAACTAATTTAAATGAACCTTGGCCAAACTTTGGATTAAAATAGGTCTTTCAGTACTCTTTTGAACATATAAATTTGATAAGTGATTTTTTCCCCCAAGAATGTAATAAGTTCTACAGAGGACAAGAAAACACATTTTATCACTTTGTAGTACAGTGTTGTGATTTCAAACGACTTTTCAGTTTTATAATGGTATACAAGAATCTTAATGACTCACCTTTACTGTCATATATATAGCATACTCCCCTGAGGAGTCCTACATTGAATTCCTTTGTGATGGTCAACTGTCAATGTTTTAGAAAATCAGTAACCCCATGGAATAATTGTACTTTTTCTTTCATTTTGTAGAACATTGTCCCTTACAAAAAACCTAGTCTTATATCTAGAGCTATGATATATAATTCTGACCTGTAAATTAAGAGAGATCCAGATTTCCTTCTCTGTTCCTAAGAGCAAACAAAGCCTGGGGTAAATTTTGTTATAGGAAAGAAGACTATTAGTTGGAAACAAATACCTTAGTGCCCTAAAATAATTTCTTAAGACATCATGAACTAAGGAGTATGCAATTATTTTCTAGTTAGCTCCTAGTATTTTTTATTTTGCTGGCACTAGAAGGTTGGTAATGAAAGTAAAGACCAAGTCTGCTATGTAGAAGATTCTTGACAAAGAATGTGATGGTATTTATAAAATAAATACGAAAAAAGGGATAAAGATGAGAATAGGAATGATGTTTGGGATTTTGGTAAATTATATCCACCCATTATATATTTATTATACCTACTTCATTGATGTCCCATGTAATAATGAAATACATTATAGGTTATAAGATTCATAAGAGGAAAGCTAGTTTACACTGTACTGAAGAACTCTCACAAATGCACTAAGTCTAATGTATTTTCTTTTAGAATTCCAGCAAGTAAACATTACTGTACCAAAATTTATTTCAAAGCCAAGACTAAAAAGGACCAAACGGCAGGTATGTATTCATAGGTATACAAGGAAGCATTGAAAAATATGGTGAATACTTAAATTTTAAAACATTTATTACATATGGGCTGGGGAGATAGCTCCGAGGCACAAGTGCCTGCTGGGCAAGTGCAAGGTCGTGAGTTCGAACCCTGGTCCCACAAAAAAAACAACAAAAAACAAACAAACAAACAAAAAAAACATTTATTACAGTAAAAGATATATTACCATTACTACCTTTTATATACTGTTCTCACTTGGAACATATTTGTCTCCCATTGTCCTTGCCACCTTCTCAAGTAGTTCTGGAAATCCTCTTTCATGTTTTCACAAGGTGTAATAAAAAAAACAATAAAAAAAGAAAAATAGGTGAGCATGTCCCCAGAGTACCACCTCGTGGAAAGGCAGGCAGATCAAACATCACAGTGTGATGAGGAAAGTCCTCCTCCACTTTCCTCACAGTGCAGCTTCTCACTCTTCCCTGAAGTCAAATGACCATGAAAAGTAAGTATTTTACCTCACCTCATGACATCAAGGCAGCCTTGACAGTGCATCTGAAGAAAGACACTCATGAAAAAGGATGCCCAGAACTGCTTCTGAAAGTAGCAAGAACAATGGGATAAGTATGTTTCAACTGGGGACAGGGAGTTGTTTGAGGGCCATTGATGCCAATGTATCTTTTTCTGTAGTAATTTTATTTTATTTATTTATTTATTTATTTATTTATTTATTTATTTCTTGTTTCAGAACCTTTGTTTGTTTATTAACTCATTTTTATGGCCGGCTCAGCCCGCCCCAAGGGCAGGGCTGGCGCAGCATGTGGTGCCGGGGATCAAACCGCAGTCCCTGAAGCCGCCCAAGCTTTCCCAAGCAGGAGCTTTAGACCACTGAGCCATCCCGCCGGACCTCTGTAGTAATTTTATTTAAATACATCTCATAGTTTTTGGTCACATCTTGTATATTATGATATTTTAAAACACTTGATAGCTGTTGATCATTTAAATATACATTAGGTGTCTGTGAGAGGGTAAATACTAGTTTAGGCATTTGTCAGGGTGAGATAGGTGTTATAGGTGAGAGATGTGTAGGAGTGTAAAAATGGGCCTCATTATTTTATGGACTCAAAATGAATTCAAGACAGTGACAATACTACTTACCAGGTGCCCTCCCCTGTTGTAAGAATTTTAACTGTATTAGCATTTAATCCTCATAACTTTTGTTATTTTTCTTATCCTTATTTTACTGATCAAGGCATAGTGTAAGAGGCTGAAGAAACATGTCCCTTCTGTAGGGTGGCCTGTTGTGGTCGGACTGTGCTTCTGATCTCAAACAGATGCTATTGCTACATCTATATTCTGAATTGCCTCTCAGAGGCCTCTGTGCCTTTGAGTTACTCTTAAGAGTTCTGTCTATGTTGTGGAGATTCAGGAATATACACTGTAACTTTTGAAGCCCAGTTAAATAGGTAAAAGTAATTACCCTCAAGAGTCAGTTTAAAATATAATTTTCATGGACTCCTGGCTTGAAAGAATAGGATAATATTCTTTTTGTATATACCTTCAGGTTCTTTATAGACACCTTAACGTCTTAGATTATTGCTTTCTCTGGTGGCTGTGGTCACCGGACTTGTGGAATAGTCTATGATATTAAGTTCCACAATTAGCAAGCAGATCCATTTTTCCTAACAATATCCATTACGAATAAGTTTAGTGCTATCTTTGGTTTCCACCCTTAGAAGTATAGTCTGTTATTCTCTATCAACCTGGTAGTATAAAAGCTTTTAAGAAAGTTTTAAAGTTTAGGAATGCATTTGGCAAGAATCTGGCAGGATATTTTTGGTTTATTTTAAATATAGCACTGAAAGCAAATGCACATGTATTGATTCAGGTTGTATTGTATGCCCTCACTGCAAAAATGGCCCTTGGGCAAGTGACCAAAGAGTGAAAAATGTCTGTTGAACCATGCCATCAAGGAAAACGCTAACATTATAGATCTCACTGAGCACTGTGTTCCAGTCTAACAACTACAGAAAGCATAGAGAATGACTGCCCTGGTGATTTCTGTCTGTAACATTCATTGATCATGATTTTGAAGTAGAGGAAATGTATTGGTGAGCAGAGAGATCTAACTGTTCCAGAAAACCCAAGACTACCTATGATCTCTCCATCCTATTCTGATCAAATCCCCTATATCATCTGGAGGGTCCTTTGAGCCATACCAGAGCAAAGGGCATGTCTCAGATTTGGAAATGGTAAAGATGCCATCACCCAACTCCTGGAAATAATTCTGCGATTAAATTAAACTGGGAAGAATAGCCTTTGTGTGTATTCTGCTAAGTGAAAATATTTGACATAGGTGAGTAAAATGAATGGAAGTGTAAAACCGTGTTCATGTATAATTTCATTTGCATACATATTTCTGAAAGAAACTAATAATTCCTTGTATCCACTGTGGAAGAAGGGTTGGGAACTTGGTATATAGGGAACATATAAGAGGAAATCTCTATGATAGTACACTTTTTTATACTTTGTTAACTTTTTGAACCACATAAATTTATTATTACTATGCAAACACTAAGTAAATTGATGAAAGTTAAAAGTACCTAAAGGAACAAAGATATTTTTTTTGGTTGCTATTCTCTCTTGCTTTTCTTTTTAATTTTACATAGCTAATTTTGGAGGGTTTATTTAGGTGTTTTATTTTTCCTTTTGCTACTTCATAGCTTCTTCGTTATCCTCGTAATGTGGAAGAGGAAACCAAATATATTGAATTGATGATTGTGAATGACCATCTCATGGTAGGATTTGCTTTTATTTTTAACTTATCTATGCCTAGGCTAAAACCAGCAGGTACAAAAATAAGTCTAGAAGAAATGAAAATCTCCCCATATTGTAACCTGGGGAAAATGTTTGTGTATTAAGTTTGTTAACCTCCCAACAAGTGGGAAGTACTCTTTGGTAGAAGCAACTAGCAGTAATTGGTGGTGTTCCAAAAATATTCGTGGGACTGATAAAGTCTTTGAATTCACTTGATTAATTTGATTACTAATATTTGAATCACCACTTATAATAAATGGCTTTTGAAAAGTTGGAATTTCCATTTTGAATTTGAAAAAGTAAGTGAAATATCAATTTAGTGAAATTTTAGTTTTGTAGTGCACAGCTCTATCCCCATAAAAAAAAAAGCAGTTTTTCTATTTTTGCCTTGCCATGCTCAAAATCATGTGGAATGCTTCCCTACCAACGAATGAAGTTTCAGGATAAGAATTTGGCAAAATTTTCTTGTTGATTTGAACTATTTGAACTCATAGTGTGCACATTTAACTAACAGACATATTACAGTCACTATGGTTACATTCCTAGCAGTGATGAGTTGTAATAATAGTGGTTCCACAAAACCAGAATTTTAAGTTAAAATGTTCAGAGAACCACATTGCTGAGTTTTCCTTAATTTCAAATATAGGTTCATTTTAATTTATCCTGGATGGTTTGCTTGAGGAAAAATATGTCATTTACATTTGATTAAGTAAATGAGGTCAATCTTCTTTATTATTGTTGCTGGGAGGATTGATTGATGGGTGCTTGTTCACGCTAGGCCCATTTTCTTTCTACCTGTTTGAATCCTTGATTGTTTTTGTTCCTTGGGATATTGTTAATAAGAATAAGCTGCAAGCACGTATATTTTGAGCCTTTTAGGTGGTTGTACATTCAGATGTTTATAGACACATGCAGATGACAGGAGAGGAGTAACCAGGTGTAGCACAACAGGGGTGAGGTCTGCGAAAGAGGAAAGCCTGTGGTGAGATTCAGGGGAGCAGCTGCCTCGCTGCACTTGCCAGTTACTTCTGGCAGGGGCTGCTCCTTTAAATGTAGCCAGAAACGTGAGCCTGATTTTTTAACCACCACTGCAGCCAGACAAAAGATGCTTGTGATTTGCATGTAACGTAAACTTTATCTGAGGGTTTTGTTCTTACTCAGTAAGTCTCTCATAACCTTCACTTTAATATTTATAGCAGGGTTCACATTGATTATTTCTGATCTATCCTTACTTAGGTTTGCTTGTCTTGTGATTCTCATGTTTTATTGTTTTGAATAACAATCTTGAGCAAAATAAACCTATGAAAGGGAAGGAATGAATACTTTTTATTGTATGTCTCAAGGCCTCAAGCTTTTGAGAGCCTTGTTTCAGGCTCCAGGGCCAATAAAAAAACTAGGTCTTAAGTGACATCTTTTACAGAAAGCCTCTGGGACGTGAAAGCCTTCTATAGCATGCTTTCTCTGCTGAGGTAATTGTCTTCTGGTTGCTTTGAAAGCTTTTTCTTGTTTTCTTTTGTTTTCAGTTCAAAAAGCATCGACTTTCTGTTGTCCATACCAATACCTATGCGAAATCTGTAGTGAACATGGCAGATTTAGTAAGTATTGACTTGATTAAATATTGTTCTAGAAGAATTTTATCTCCAGATTACTAGTAGAAAGATTAATGCTCTAGTGTTTAGTTACTAAATATTTGACAGGAAGTTGGGCAAGGTGGAATCGGATAAAAAGGAAACAACCTTATCCAGTCAGGAGCTAATTCAAGCAGCTAGTGAATCTTAGAGAAAGAAAAACAAAACCATGTAAAACCACAAGAACAAAAGATAAAAGATGAGAATAAATTAGATAGATAACGACCTTTCCTTCCAGGAAAAAATGTTCTTCTGAGAGTGTTAAGTGACAGTGCCTTCCTATCTCCAAGACCTGGAGAGATACAAGACTGTAAAGTAACTAGTTTATTTTAAACTAATTTTCTTAAAACAAAACAAAACAAAAAAAAAACTTTTCTAACTTCTTCCTTTTATTTCTTGATTTCATTCTTTGATTTTGTGAGGCTGTAAGCGTGGTTTGTGCAAAATTTACAGTTGTTCTACTTTATGACTGAGTTGCATTTCAGCCAAGATTTTCTGGTGACCTGGCAATGAACGTTATTGACTTTGATCTCTCTCTGGGAGAGAAAGTTAGCCATAGATTTGTCTAAATTCCTTTTTGTGTTTATCAAACTATAAAAGACAGAGGACAAGTTGTAACCCTAATAGAAATACTTACAGGGTCCTTCTAGTGAGAGAGAAATGCTACCACACTTGTGCTTTTTTAGAGAGTGCCTGGTGCTGTGACAGTGATGCTCTTACATAAAGACATTGTCTGTCCCTCCTTTCGTAGCACGGCCAGTGCCACTGTCCACCCCAGGAAGTGAATCAGAGGTACTCAGGTTGTGTAGAAAGTATATATTTCCCAGAAGAGTCTTCGTTAGTCCATTTTTTGGCCAGGTTTCTGAAAAAGGCATGAGCTTTTTGTTTAGGTTGCCAAAAAGGAGACTCAGGGCATCCTCAACTTGGTCTAAAAGGGAATATTTGTTTCTAAAAGTGTTCTGTTCTTTGGGGATTGCTTCATAAACCATGTGAATTTCTGTTATTTAAGGGAAATGTGTACACATTAAAAGTGCTTTTTAAGAACAATACATTTATTACCTTTAAGTAAAACTGGAGGAGTTTCTCTAAGGAGCTTTGTAATCCTGTTCATAAACTATTTGATTTTACTGTATGTACAGTTGTTGTGTTCATTCTGTTAATATGCTAGATATATAAAGACCAACTTAAGACAAGAATAGTATTGGTTGCCATGGAAACCTGGGCAGCTGACAACAAGTTTGCCATATCTGAAAACCCATTGATTACCCTACGTGAGTTTATGAAATACAGGAGGGATTTTATCAAAGAGAAAAGCGATGCAGTTCACCTTTTTTCGTACGTAACCTTCATAATGATTTATTACTTTTTTTGGTTCCATGTTGGATTCTGTATTGTTAATATTTGTTTCTACTAGACAATGCAGTTAGGTTTTGACATTTCAAGATGTCAATGAGAGAGTTTTATGGTAAAGGTTGTCTGCAATTGTCATGAAAATCTCCATAATTTGACTTGAATTATTTTGTTATTGCATGTTTGTTTCACTTAATTTTTGAGAGATTTAATTAGTGCATGTACTGGACAAATGAAAATACTGCTTCTACTCATGCGATATTCTTTAACATATATAAGTACTCTTTGAAGTTGCTGTCTTTTAAATATTACTGAACTTTCTTTTTTTTTGGTTCTAAGGTAAGAGTTACATTTCTGGAGCTCATTTTTTTTCTCTTTTGTTCTTTTTGGTAATTTACATATTGATGTAATAAAATATATATCACAGCATTTTAAAATTGATCATCTAAAGTTAGCAGTTAAAGATACTTATAATTGAAAATAAAAGAAATATTCTAGGGATGACTTTTGGCTTTTGTATTATTTCAGATTTAGAGAAAAGTTGTAAGAATACTACAGGAAAATTATGTATGCCCTTCACCATGACTCATTAATTCTTTGCATTTTCCCTCATTTATTTTATGGTTTCCTTCCTTTCATCTTTCTGTCCATGTATTGGATGCTTACTTAGTGAATATCTGAATGTGTGTTCTATAAGAATAAAGTTATTCTCTTGTACAATCACAATAAATTATTAAACTATAAGATATAATGCTGACACACTACTATTGCATAATCTGTGCTCTATATTCACATTTTACCAATTGTCTCAATCATACCTTTTATTGCTAATATTTTCCCAACTAACCACCAATTCAGTATCACACATTTTGATTAATTCTCATGTCTCTGTATTCTCCTCTAATCTGAAAATGTTCTCAGCCTTTATTTTTAGCTTAACATTTCTTTTTAAATTAAAAAGAAAAATTTTTTTCTTGTTTCAGAACCTTTGTTTGTTTATTCACTCATTTTTATGGCTGGCTCAGCCTGCCCTGCGGGCAGGGCTGGTGCAGCATGTGGTGCCGGGATCCAACCGAGGTCCCTGAAGCTGCCCAAGCTTTCTCAAGCAGGCGCTTTAGACCACTGAGCCATCCTGCCGGGCCCCTAGCTTAACATTTCTGAAGAGCATAGGCTGATTATTTTATTGACCTCTGGGCACTGTAGCAATATCTGACCTTTTCTCATTACAAGATTCAAGTTATATATTTTGGTAGATAGTATAGAAGTGATATTATATACTTCTCATATTTCATGACATTGGCAATTTAAAAACTATGTGTAATTCAGTTTGAGGTTGATATATGTTTGAACTGTGAGTAATAAAGTATTTTTCATTTTCTTTTCTAAAAGGGGGAGTCAATTTGAGAGTAGCCGGAGTGGGGCTGCTTACATTGGTGGGATCTGCTCCTTGCTGAAAGGAGGAGGCGTGAATGAAGTAGGTGTGAACATCTGCACAATGCAAAGTGATCCCATGGCTGAAGATGCTTTCTGAATGCTTAAGATAGTTTCACCAGATGTGATCATGTTTTATTAGCTACCTGTACATTTACTACACATGTCCAGAAAACGGAAGAAATAATGATAACACCTGATACTTCTGGCCATGTTCTAGTTAGAACATTGCCAAATTAAATAATGTACATGTTATATAGAGAATGTGTACCTTAACCTTAACCTTTCTTGAAAAAGAAAGTCCTGTTTGTTACTTTGAAGGATTTTCCAGAGAATTGAGTCATTCTTTGCAGCCCTTGTGGTTGCCCCTAAAAGCCCAATGCGATATTTTCTTCTTTCTTCAGCATTTTACAAATTTTGAGGAGGAAAAAAAAATATGCATTAGGTTTTCCAATACATTTCCAGGCTCTTTTTATCCTTGATGCTCTAAATTTGTTGGAAGTGATCTAAAGGAGAAACACTTGAATATCTGAGAGGTTCCATATTGAGAATAAGGAGCCTCAGCTCTTCAGTGTGCGTCAGCCTCAGGCCTCGCTGCGTTGTGTTGTGTCTCCCTCTGTTGCATTTGGAGGAAGTTTTAGGAGACACCTAAGGATGAACAAGAGTAATTTTTATCTTGTATTATTCAGGAGACTAGCCTCATCGTACATAGCTACTATGTTTTTCAGTAGTGTTATGGGGGGAAGTTTTGTGAGATTATATTTCAGCTTTTAAACTCCAAAACTGTATTATTCATTATCTAAATTTATTCTAGAGGGTGTAATCCAGCATGAATTTATTTCTTATAATTACTTCTTCCCAAATGTAATTCAGCACTAGCTATAGTGTCTTTAACTTCTGCTAAAAAAAGTATAGAAATTACTTATTTTCAAATATGTTGTTGTACCTTTCTCTATTTTTAAGTGGTAATTGCATTTACATATATTTTCTTTTTCTTTTTTTCAGTTTGGAAAAACTGACCTAATGGCCGTTACACTTGCTCAGTCATTAGCCCATAATATTGGCATTATCTCAGACAAAAGAAAGCTAGCAAGCGGTAAGCATTTAAACTAGACTCTAAGTATTTTGTAGAACAAGATTCTTTGACTCAGTTGCTTGATCAAAAGGATAGAGGAAATGACATAAAATAAAAAAGCCAGGGAACAAAATGTTGTTCTCAGATATAATAGTTATGTTATAGATGAAAGCTTTTACATGTGTAATAAAAATTTAAAACCCTGGGATAGTACATTCAAAGTTGAATTTGATTTAAGAAGATAAAATTTAAGATTTTATTTTGATAATTTGGAAGGGCATGATAGAGGATTCTAGGAATTTGTTTCAGATATACTGTTTTATTAGGTTTATTTAAAATATGTGACCACAAGCCAGGCGTGGTGGTGCATGCCTGTAATCCCAGCACTCGAGAGGCTGAGGCAAGAGGATCGGTGCGAGTTCGAGACCAGCCTGGGCTACAAAAGTAAGCTCAAGGCCAGCCTGAACTGCATAGCAAGACCCTGTCTCAAAAAGACAAAAAAAAAAAAAAAAAATGTGACCACAGAGGTATAATTTCCTTGTCAGGATCCAACCTCATGATGGGCTTAGTAATATATGGACCTTGTAAAAGTGCCAGGTTTCACACTTGTGAAGGCTCTCTCTTCCCAGCTATGCAAAGTCTCTTCACTATGAGTAGTCAAATACTAGGTATTTAGAGTAACAATTTTGTCATAGCATTTTGTTATTTTAGTAAGTTTATAAGCATGGTTATGTATAGTAACTTAACAATTCTAGAATAATCTTAAATGACAGCTAAAAGAGAATGTACATCTAGGTGATCTAGATGTAGATTCTCTTTTAACTCTAAAGCTAATCATATGATTTTTAGATATCTCTTGTAGATGCACTGACCAGATATTAAGTGGCTCCATGATCACATATATGCTAAGTGTAGACTAAGGTTTGAATGTCGGTGTTTCTGGTTCTGAGGTCTCTTTGCTTAATTCTGTGTAGTCTGCTCCTTCCAGGCTTGGTGCAGAGAATTGGAAAAGTGGGCAAAATGTAGTAGTGTCCTGGAATGCCTGTGAAGCTGATCTTTTACTGTGGATCACAAACTTCTTCCCTATTTCATTGATCTTTGGCTTTCTTGAAGTCATGTTAAGTGAATGATTTAAAATTTTGGCCATTTGTTAAAATATCAGAGAAGTTTTTAACTGAAAGATATAAACTTGATAGGGTCAAGGTATATTTTTATTGTTATAATTGCATGAAAACTTAAAGTGTGAGCAGAATTAGAAAACAAGAATTACATTTTTTTGAGTAAGTATCTTAAAGTGAAGGTGATATTTTTAAACATAGAAATCAGTATAACTTTATTCACATTATTAAAAGGTGTATGTATTCATTTTCTTATAGGTGAATGTAAATGTGAAGACACATGGTCTGGATGTATAATGGGAGACACTGGGTGAGCCATTTCTACTCGAAAATAATTTACTTTTTATCTGCTGTGCTGTTGCCTTTTTAGAAATATAATATTTAATAATAGTTCATGGCCTCTTCCCATAGCATTTATGAGAAAATCAAAAGTAAATGTTTTCAATTATCTTGTATGTAAAATATTTTCAGAAAATAGCTTCTTTTTTTTGAGATTTAGTCTTTCTGTATAGTCCAAGCTGGCCTTTAACTGACCATGTAACCCAATCTGGCCTCTCTATGTGCTAGAATTGTAGATGTGTTCTACCACATCTGGACTAAGGGGTCTCTTATTTAAGCAAAAAGAAAATTTAAAAAAAATAAATGGTGTCAAGTTAGTAGACTTAAGTGACTTAAAGAAACTCTTTTGTTTATTTATTTATTTGGAGCAGGGTCTCATTACACAGCTTGGACTTGTAGTGATCCTCCTGTCTCAACCTCCCCAGTGCTCAGGTTACACCGCGAATGGCAAGCTGAACCTGGGGTCGAATCCAGGTTCTTGTGCTTGTCAGGCAGGTGCTTAGGCCAACACGCTATCTCCCTAGATCCCTAAGTGACTGTTTAGAACCTTGAATCTAGGCTGCAAATGTAAGAAATGTGAAACAAGGTTGTTTTGATGGCTTGCACCGTGATAGTGAATGCTTGGAGACAAGTACCCAAACTGCAAGCCTAAACCTAACTCTGTATCACAAAGTGCCAGCACTACAGTGCACCCTGAGCACTGAAGTTTTGGGTTAGGAAAAACAACTCATAAATTAACATGTTTTGTCTTAAAAGAAAAACAATACGTTTGCCATAGGTTCACC
The DNA here is from genome assembly GCA_004027025.1 of Myocastor coypus. Taxonomy (NCBI): domain Eukaryota; kingdom Metazoa; phylum Chordata; class Mammalia; order Rodentia; family Myocastoridae; genus Myocastor; species Myocastor coypus. The sequence continues at coordinate 60,142 of PVJA010004949.1, read as the reverse complement.
ACCACCACTGGTTTACACTTTCTCATTTCTTTTTTCTCCTTCAATTCTGGTTGAATGGGGACTAGGTAGCAGTGCATGGGTAAGTTGACTCTCGAAAAGAAAACCGGGAAAACCACATCATTCTGCAGCTTTCTCCAAGTTCCAGGTGTGTGCCACCCACAGAAGCTGCCGTGCTCGGGCTGCCGGGGCTGTCTTTGTGGTGTGGTGTGTGGCGAGCCCTCAGTGAGGCTGTCAGCTTCCCGCTGTCCACCTTCACACACAATGGCTGACAAGCAGCCATCAGCTCTTAGCCTTTATTCTTTCTAAATGAATTTTTTCCCCCAGGATTATTACTGTTTCAGCTCTGATCTTTCAACTCTGATTATCCTGGGCTATTTTTATTTCAGTAAACTTTGAAATACTCAGCTTTTAGGTTTTCTCTCCCCTTGTGAGCCCCGCTTTCATCATCATTAAAAAGTAGAGAGACTAAACCAGGCATACTTGTTTCACTCAGTTATGAGAAGTAAAATATTGCCTATATAGTTAAATGCTCCTTATAGCATGTTCTCCCTTATAGCAGTGTACCCCAACCCCAGCGAAGAAACCAGGACCTAGAGTGAGGTTCATACTACTGTTTGGGGGTATCTGCTTGTCATCTGTCTGTCTATTTTCCCCACTGTTGGGGGACATACTTGACACCCACAACTTGAAGGAGGAGAGAGGTTCACGTTGGAGAAGTTTCAGGTCTGATATGGTTCGCCAGAGAGCTGGTCCTACCATGGCCAACAGGAAGCAGAGAGTGAAGGGAGAAGTGGGGAAAGGGAGCACAGTAGGCCTTTCCAGGCTACCCCTCGCCCCCTTGCCTATCTCTTCTGATGAGGCCCTGCGACCTGACAGCGAGTCGGCTCTCATGTCCCCTAATCTAATCGTCTTCCAAATGACCCCTCTATGATCAGGAAGATCCAGATTAGAGAAAAGCCCCAAGAAGGTGTTTCCATTTTATATAAGAGGCATCATACTGTAGGTAGAGTCCTGTGCCTGGCTCTTTCTGGCCTGTAATATTTATAAAACTCTTTCCAGTGACTGGTGCTTGGCAGCAATAGTCCCTTTTTTTTTTTTTTTTTTTTTCCATGTACGTGTTTGGTACAGGATCTCACTATGCAGCTTGGACTCATAGTGGTCCTCCTGTTTTCAGCCTTCTCAGTGCTGGGATTATAGACGTGCGCCACCATGTCTGTACTTGGTCACCAGTGCAGTGCAGTGCACCCCTGGCATGATGGGACTGAGGATCAAACCCTGGTTCCTGGGCTTGCCAAAGCAGGCGCTTAGTCCGCTGAGCTATCTCGCTGGCCCTAATAGTCACATATTTTTGATCACACCCTAAAGACACTAATGAAAGAGAACTATGGAAAGTAGCAGGAAAGATGGGATAAGTAGGTTTACAGTAGGAGGAATGTTTTGAGAAAAACTAGTGGCAGTGTGCCTTTAATTGTATTGTTTTTTAAAATTTAAACATTTCACAGAAAGCAAAATGGCCAAGCAATGGCCGTGACTCGTCCCGAAGGCTGACACTAACAACAGTTCTACAAAATACTGTCTATGGTCCCAAACTTAATCCTGGGGGATTTGACCCTGGAAAATACAAAAAAAAAAAAAAAAAAAAAAAAGAATGTTTTGTTATATAGGTCTTGCTTCAACTTGACTACCCAGCAAGAAAAAAAAAATCCTTAATTACAATGCATGGAACGCAGAGCTAGATTGGTGAGATGAGCTTTAGGAGGCTTAGATTCAATAGCCTCCAACATTGTAAGCTTCACTGATGGCCCACTGCAATTGCAGAACATTTGACTGTGTATGTATCTGCTTCCTCTTAGTCCAAAGAGAAGTATATTCTTTTCCTTTTCCTTTTTTTTTTTTTTTCTAAGCAACATCAATAGGGAGGTGGGTCATGCCCACACACTGTACTCTGTAGAACCATTGTGAGGACAACATGCAATATGTCAACTTTCAAAAAAAAAGAAAGGGGAAAAGAAAAAGAAAAAAAAAGTAATGTTGATTTAAAAGGGTTAATGTTTAATTGTTTGATCAATCTTATATACCTATATGTATTAACCTAAACTGATCTGATGATGAAAATATGTAATATAACCATTGTTAAATTTAAACAATAAAAATATTAAATAAAAAAATAAAAGGAAAAAAAAAATAAAAATGTAAACATTCACTGGATCTTTTGATTACTTCTTTTATATGATGGATTAGAGAGGACAGTGATTTAGATCATCAACTAGGGGTGGTCAGTGAAAGTAAAAAGGAAGTAAACCGGGCGTGGTGGCACATGCCTGTAATCCCAGCACTCGGGAGGCTGAGGCAGGAGGATCGATGCGAGTTCGAGACCAGCCTGGGCTACAAACGTGAGCTCAAGGCCAGCCTGAACTGCATAGCGAGACCCTGTCTCAAAAAGACAAAAAAAAAAATAAATAAATAAATAAATAAAAAGGAAGTAAATATAGAAATTGTAAAATTAGTGAAATTTGCATTTCATATTAGGACAAGGAAATGAAAGAAAGAAATAAAATGGGCAGCCTATTCAAGACAACTTTATTTGGATAATTGGGCATGAAATGCTTTAAAGATGAGTTTAAGGTTACTAATCATTTTAAATTCCGAGAATTGACTAGTTAGCAGTGTGCTAGGCAGAAATAGAGATTATAAATGGACACAATTCTTATAGACTAGCTGATGAGACCTTATTGTCTTTTTTTTTTTTTTTAATTTTTGTATCTTTTATTGCTGTTGTCCTGGGGATTGAACCTAGACCTTATTATTTTGATTCTCTCTTTTAACAAGTATCCAGAAAGTAGCTTTACAAGGATACGGAAAATAGTATCAATTTTCTCCAGTGATAACATGATTAATATTAAAATATTAGTATATTTTAATATAGTAATTTTTCTATTTTTATTTTATGAAATTTGCTCTAGCATAGATATGTAATTATTAATTCAGTTCATACTTCATACTATATAGTGAGCACTTTCTAAGTCTGTTCTTCAGTGCTATGATTATTAGTAACTCCATGATATGCTATTTTATTTACATATCATGGTGTATTCTTTTACTATAGAACATTTGGGTTATTATCATTATTTGCTAACATAAATTATTATATAATAAACACTTGGTGTATATATCTTGTGCACATAGCTTATTATTTCCTTAAGAAAAATTTCTAAAAGTACAATACTAAGCCTAAGGGTGCACACATTTTGAAGGTTCCTAATAGATGTATTTTAATTGTTCTCAAGGTGTCTTGACTTTCTTGACTGTGTTTTACTTTTTTGGTATATGTTTTTTTAAAGCAATATTGAACTTGAGCAGGAGTTGCAAGATTAATAACAAAGATCTTTTTTGTCCCAGAGTCATGAATTGTTAACTTTGTGCCCTTTCAAACTACTGAAGGTGCACTTCCAAAAACCCAAACCACCTTCTTATTATAACTTTAATATAGCCAGTAAAATCTTAAATTCTTAGCTCTCTCTCTCAAGACTTTTCTGTATTTTAAGGATGTCATTTATAGCAAAAGGTTCAGAATGAGGGATCACATTTTAGTTTTTACATCTTTACCCTCCTTTGGTCTGGAACAGTTCCTTAAATTTCTTGGAGTTTTATGACCTGACAGACCATAAATGTAGGCCAGTTATTTTGTAGAATTTTATGCTTTTTGGATTCTGGCTGAGATTTATTTTTTTTATTTTATTTTTTTTAAATTTTTTATTTTATTTATTTTTTTTCTTGTTTCAGAACCTTTGTTGTTTATTCACTCATTTTTATGGCCGGCTCAGCCCGCCCCAAGGGCAGGGCTGGCGCAGCATGTGGTGCCGGGGATCGAACTGTGGTCTCTGAAGCCGCCCAAGCTTTCCCAAGCAGGCGCTTTAGACCACTGAGCCAACCCACCAGGCCCTGAGATTTATTATTTAAAACTAATTTCCAAAAGATTTTTCTAACTGTCCTTGATTTAATTTATAGGTATGGTATGTGTTTCCTTTAAATGCATTTATAAATAGTGAACAACTCATATTGATCATTATGAGAACAAAGAACTTAGAAATGTAATGAGTTGAAAAAGAACTTAATGAGTGTATGCAGTCTTTTAAGATGATATAGACGTTGTACTTCAGTGGAATTCTTTCATTTTTAATGAAGAATATATAACCTTAATCTTCACTTTTAAGACTAATACAAAAAAGAGACCAATGTCATACTCAATTTTTGATTTTTTGTTCTCTTACAGCTATTATCTACCCAAAAAGTTTACCCAGTGTAATATTGAAGAGTATCATGACTTCCTAAATAGTGGAGGTGGGGCCTGCCTGTTCAACAAACCTTCTAAGGTGCTGTGTCTGATCCAGAGTTGTTAATTATTAATCTTCCCAGTTGTTATAAATACAAATTTGGCGATTGAGTCTGCACAAAAGAAAGAGCTTTTCAATTCGGCCTCTCAGCACTTGTTCTCAATGGGCTAAATACCTACATTTTCAAAATCAACTTTAATATTGGGTATTTTGCACTGCTCTGAGGTAATAGAATACAGATAGAAATGAGTGGAATTCTTTTGTTTTCTTTATCTTGTTCTGCTTTTTGCTCCTAGTTGTAAAAGTGTATGTGTGTCTTTTTTATTCTATCATCTTTCTTAAAGTTTTGATTGTTATGGATGTAGCTAGTAACAATTATTTATTAATTTTGTCTACCTTCGTAAGATAAATTATATTCAAAACATAATAAAATTAATGGAGAGTTAGTGAAATAGACTTAAAATGTTTTTTGGACAGGCCAGTAGTTGCTCTAATCTCTGACGCAAATAATTATTGCCATTCTTCATGAAGGTATGTAGGTGCTGTGTTTTATATAAAATAAATTGGTGGAAACCTAATTTCTGTGATGCTTTTTTTTTTACTATAAAGTAAATTTAAGAAGAAACTATAGTTAATAAAGAGCTTTTCACAGATGATTAAACTTGATCCTCGCAACTTTGGAACACTAACTAAATGAACAGCTGGTATTAGTATTATGCCTAAGTAGTTGTGCCAAGATTTTATTTTATTTTGTTTGGCTGTGGAATTGAATGTAGGACTTCACAAAACCAAGCATATGCTCTGCTGTGGAGCCACACCCAAGGCCTGTGGCAAGACTTTATTCTGGACATTCTGACTCCAAACCTTTGGCTCTTGACTAAAATCAAAGTCAGAAATCCATTGGGCTTGGTTTAGTAAGTACTTAGATGCACTTTTTATTTTGGTTCCATTTACCCAGCCCTATTTGGTTTGTATGTTATGTATGTAAATAGATGTGAAGCGGTGTACATATATTAAATATGACATGGACGTACAAGTGGATATTTCTAAATTTCTAAGTTCCAAAAGTCATGCCTTTTAGTTTACATAAATGAAAATATATTTGGGATGGCTAGAGTTATGCCAGCCTGTAGGTGTGGCTCTTAGGTCTCTTGGAGTCTTTGCTGTTGGCTTTTCCTTATTCTAGTTCCTTCTCTGGTTTTTGTTCCACAGCTTCTTGACCCTCCTGAGTGCGGCAATGGCTTCATTGAAACTGGAGAGGAGTGTGATTGTGGGACCTCCGCAGTAAGTCTGTGGTCATTTTGAGGATGACTTTTAGGTAACACGGGGTCCTTCTAGGTCCGTACACTCAGTGGTACAGGGCAAGTGTTATATTTGAAAGTGTTACGGAACTTGTAGCTGAAAGATGATTATTGTGAATCTCTACATTTATGTTTGGAAGTTGGTACTCTTTGGAAGTTTTAGGAAAATGATACCACTCGGTGATGTTCTACAAATGCTTGCTTTCCAGGAATGTGCCCTGGAAGGGGCAGAGTGTTGCAAGAAATGCACGTTGACTCAGGACTCGCAGTGCAGTGATGGGCTCTGCTGTCAAAAGTGCAAGGTAAGGAAAACTAACCCATTACAAATGGACGGAGAGAATGCATGATTACCCTGTGAGGCTAAGCCAAGAGAATGTAGTAATAATAGCATCTAAATAATTAAATGCTGGCAAGATTCTGCAACATCTTAGGAAGATTGATTACCATTATTTTTCTACGTAACAGTGGTTTGCCAAGGTCTTGTATTAAGTCGGGAGTCTGGGCCTGAACCCTGTTGGTCTTCAGGGGCCATCCTCTCTATCTGGCCTCCCTTTGAGGCAAGTGCATTAAATGATTTGGTGTTACTAATCTTTGAACCAAATATACAGTACCCTTTTTTGTCAAGCCAGTCAGATGTTTGGTAGATTCTTCCTGTTGCTCAGCTTGATGTATTTCTTGCATTTGTTGTTGAGGGAGTAAAAGATATACTTTAACTATGATCCTATGTTACATGTTTTATTGTGCATAGAATTGAGACTGCTGCTGGGCGTGGTGGCGCACGCCTGTAATCCCAGCACTCGGGAGGCTGAGGCAGGAGGATTGGTGCGAGTTCGAGACCAGCCTGGGCTACAAAAGTGAGCTCAGGACCAGCCTCAACTGCATAGCGAGACCCTGTCTCAAAAAAAAAAAGAATTGAGACTGCTTCTCTTTCTCTGTCCTTGCATTTGTTTTCAGGTATTTAAACTTTACATCAAGAATAATGGTTGCCTAAGGGTTACCTTTGCTGGAACACTCAAAATTTTTTTTTTCCCCTTTTCTTCTATAATACCTGGTGTCATACCCTATGTTGTTTCTGAGATTTAACATTGGTCTGTTTCAGTTATGTACATTTTATAGAACAGATGAAGCCCTGGCAGGACCTCCATATGGCATTTAGCACTATACTGGCCCTGTTTGAGTCTATGTCTGGCACAATGAGATCTCTTGAGTCTCCACCCCGCACTCACTGCCCTGTGTCTTCCCTGGACCCCAAGAGTCTATGTGGCGTACAGCTCTAGTTCTGTGTAGCTAGGGTCTCCACTGAACACCTGAGCATCATATAAGTCTCTGCCTGGTGCCCCAGGCCTGCAGAGCCCCCCTCAGCATCAGGCACCCTATCCCCTCCTTGGGTGCACTGAGTCTACGTCTTGTACCCCACAACAGTTGTGGATGCATCTTTGTCTGTGCTGAGTGGCCCCAGCCTGACAGAATCAGCCCAGCACTCAGGCTGCTGAGTAGGTTTCAAACAGATCAAGACATATCATAGTCAAGATTGTAGAAATTAAACCCAGGAGCAGAATTGGAAAAGCTGTTAGAGAAAAGACAAATCACTTATAAAGGAAAATCCATCAGAATTGCAGTAGCCTTCTTACCACAATGCTAAAGTAAAGGAGAGCCTGGAGTGAAGTGTTTCAAGCCCTATAAACAAAGAGCTTCCAACCCAGACTGATATATCACAAAAAGTTGTCTTTCAGATGGGTGAGCAATTAGGTAGAAGAAAAAGAAAGAGAATCTGCAGTATAAAAATAGCAGCAACCCATCAGTGCCTATCATTTATAGCCATCTAGTGGATGATCTCAATTCACCAACCAAAAGACACACATTAGCAGAATAGATCAAGAAATGTGCCACAATACTATATTATGTACAAGAAATACATTTAACCAAAATGAAATTCATGGAGTGAAAAGTCAATTAAAGAATGAAAGTCAATATTCCATGCAGAAGAAACCTAGACTATCTATCACAAAAAATCTTATACAGCATGACCAAGTAGCATTTATTCCAGGGATGTAGGGATGGGGGATGGTTCAGCATCCACAAATCAGTGACTAGTACACCACAGAAATAGAAGCAAGGGCAAAACCCACACCATCATCTCAATAGATGTAGGACAAGGATCATTTAACAGCATCATTTACCAAGGTCCATTAACCGAGACCCAACATCCATTAAGACCCTCAAGAGGGCCAGGAATGGTGGCATATGCCTCTAATTCCAGCGCTTGGGAGGCTGAGGCAGGAGGATCAGTGTGAGTTTGAGACCAGCCTTGGCTACTAAAGTGAGCTCAAAGCCAGCCTAAACTTCATAATGAGATCCTGTCTCAAAAAGACAAAAAAAGAGAGGAAAAACAAGACCCTCAAGAAAATAAGAAGACCTTTTGTCAACCTGATGAAAGCCATCTGTGAGAAATCAATGGCCAATATCATACTAAATGGAGGGTAGCTGAAACCTTTTCCTCTAAAATCAGGAATAAGAGAAGGATGCCTGCTATTACCACTACTCAAATAGTCCTCGAAGCATTAGCCAGAGCAATTAGAAAAGAAAGAAAAGGGACATGGACAGGAGGAAGATGCTAAGTTATCATTACTTGCTGGTAATATGATCCTCTGCATGGAAGACCCCAAAAAACTCCAAAAAAAGACCCCTAGAACTCATAACCTTATGGAGTAGCTCAGCAAGATACAAAGTCAACATTGAAACATTAGTGATATTCCTGTACAGAAATAACAAACTCACCAAGGGGAAAATGACGTGTTTTATAATAGCATTAGAAAAAATGAAATAGGCATTCTCATTTGTCATTTTGACAAAAGAAGTAAAAGACTTCGACAGCACTCTAGAAAAGGAGACCAAAGAGGTCATTAGAAAATGGAAAGATTTCTCCTGTTCCCAGATAGACAGAACCAGTGTAGTGCAAACATACATAGGTTCAATGTAATCCTAATCAAACCACCAATAGTATTCCTCAAGGAATAGAGAAAGCAATTCTAGAATTCACATGAAATCAAGAGATCTAGAACAACAAAGGCAATTTGGGGACAAAAAGGGCCAGGCAGGGGGCATCATAGTCCCAGAGCTTAAGTTATACTACAAAGTAAAACATCATGCTGTTGGAAAAAATCAAAACAGGTTTGTGGATCCGTGGAACAGAACGGACAATGTAGAAACAACTTCATACACATTCAGCTACCTTCTGTTTGACAGAGGGGCCAAATATTTTCACTGAGGAAAGACAGCCTCTTTAATAAATGCTGCTAGGAAAACTGGCTACCCATGTGCTGATGATTAAACCTAGACTCATATCTCTCACTATGCACCAAACTAAAAATAGATCAAAGATCAAAATATTAAAACAAATATTTGATCTACACACAGATAAAATAGGTAAAACTCTTGAAGACACAGGCCATAACTAACTGTGTCAGTTTGAGTAAGAAACACCCAACTAAATTGGATCAGCATAGTTCTGGGTATGGCTGAGGGGATTTAGTAAGGACAAAAGACTGACTCTGGGTAGGCTTGTCATTTGATGAGAGGAAAACAAAGAAAGGAGGCTTATTTCTCTTCCTTGGGAGGAGTTACAGTGTTCACCATCACCTTGGACTTGCGGCTTCCAGTGTAGGCTGTTTGGCTCCAACATAGAGTCTTCAGCCTTCTGATACTGACTCACTCAGGACACCACAGTGAGCTCCAGACCTTCAGCTGGACCCTTTGGATCTCCTCTGTGCAGACAAGCCTGTTGCAGTCCTCCATAGACCTGACTCTGTGGAGGCCACATTGTTACCCTATCTAGTAAATTCTTGTATATTTTTATATCGTGCATTAAGTACATTTCTCTAGTAAGGACTAACTGATACAGCATACTAGGTATGGGTAAAGGATTTCTGAACAGAACCCTGGTTGCACAATAAGTAATACCAAGAATCAACAAATAGTATCACATCAAATTAAAAAGCTCTGCATAGCAAGGGACATCACCAACAGAGTGAAGACATACCTATGGAATGGCAAAAATATTTTTCACACTATTCAGACAGAGAACTAATATCTAGACTTTATAAAGAACTAAAAAAATTAAGCCCCCACAAACTTAAAGACCCAGTCAAGAAATGGGTATCTAGAATGATTAGACACATCACATGAAGAAATACAAATGACTAATAAAGAGATGAAAAAAATGTTCAACACTGCTGGCCATTAGAAAAATGTAAATTAAAATAGTAACTTTCATTTCCAGAAAGAATGGTTATCATCAAGAAATCTACCAGGGCTGGTCAGATAGCTCAGTGGACTAAAGTGCCTGCTTAGGCAGGTGCGGCGACTGGGGTTCAGTGCCTGGTGTGCTGTTCAATCCCTGGCTCCATCTCTGGGACACTCTGAGACAGGTACTGAGACTGGGCATGGTGGTATGTGCCTGTAATCCCAGCACTTGGGAGGCTGAAAATAGGAGGATCACTATAGTCTGTGTAGTATGACCCTGTAGATCCTGTCATAAAAAAAAAAAAGAAAGAAAGAAAGAAAAGAAAAGAAAGCAACCAATAACAAATGTTAGCCAGACTATAGGGGAAACGAACTCTTCTACATTATTTGTAGGAGTGTAAACTGGTACAGCCACTATGGACATCAGTATGGAAAATCCTCAAAACCAGAACTAGAAATTCCATTTGGCGAGCTATCCCCCATCTAAGTATCTTCTTGAAAGAGTTAAAGTCACCATACTACAGTGATGTATGCATACCTTTATTTATAGCAACACAATTTATGATAGCTAAATTTTGGAAATGGCCTATATGTCCATCTACAGATAAATGGATAAAGAAAACGGGACATTTATATACAATGGAGGAGTATTCCACTACACTAAGATTGAAGCATTTTAGATAAAAGGATTCAAGCCGGGCATGGTGGCTCACGCCTGTAATCCCAGCACTCGGGAGGCTGAGGCAGGAGGATCGTTGTGAGTTCGAGACCAGCCTGGGCTACAAAAGTGAGCTCAAGGCTAGCCTGAACTGCATAGCGAGACCCTGTCTCAAAAAGACAAAAAAAAAAAAAAAAAAAAAGGATTCATTTGTAAAATTTAATTTTATCAGTATATTTTATATAAACATATGATAACATTCATCATTTTTAGCTGTACAGGATACTGGTACCTAATGTATCTTCATTCTTATTGTTTTCCTCTAATGGGTGTATCTTGAGACCATAATGTTTAGTGAAATAAATCAGACACAAGTTGAAAACTTTCATTGTTTCTTTGTATGAGAAACCAAAAGCATAAATAAGGAACAAAGTAAAAGATATTAGGAAGCAGAAAGATCTTTTTCAAATGAGAAATGGAGCAAGAGGGATGGAAGAGGAAAGGGGAAAAAGGACTTAAAACAATTGAAGAGAAAAAATAGAAATAGAGCTGTTATGCTTTATGTCTAGTTGTCCCCCCAAAGCCTCATGGAGTCATGCGCGGGGACTTTTAGAGTTTGAGACTTGAATGATGATCCGTTGGGATTACGTGTTTCACTACTGTTGGGATTATGGTCTGAGTAGTGCTGAGACTATGGATGTGGCCTGAGATTGATAGGCTAAGGCAGAGAGCCTGGTGTAATTTAAAGAGAGACAGAGAGACAAACTAGAGCTGTTGCTGTCTGCTGCCCTGGTTGGTCAGTTGCCTCTGTCATGATTGTTGCTGTTCCGCCGCCACAAAGTGGATGCTCTCTGCTCTGTTCCACTCAGCCTTAAGGCCGGCTGAATATGGACTAAAACCTCCAGTAACTGTGAGCTAAATAAACCTTTCCTTCCTTCACTTTGAGTGTCGGGTATTTGTCCCAGCAACGAGTACAAAGTAACTAAGACAAGAGCTTTTTAAAATGTATGTAGTATAGGGTCTACAGCAGCAGTTCTCAACCTGTGGGTCGTGACCCCGGTGGGGGTCAAACGACCACAACTCAGGGGTTGCCTAAAGCCATCAGAAAATACATATCTAAACTCATGCTATGCCATAGTGAAATGTTATTTATTGGAATTAGTAATTTGAAGTAGCCACCAAAATTATTTTTGGGTTTGGGGTCACCACAACATGAGGAACTGTATTGTGGGGTCACAGCATTAGAAAGGTTGAGAACCACTGGTCTTCAGGGTCTCACTACACAGATTGGACTCCTAGTCCTGTTTTCAGCATCCCAAGTGCTGGGATTACAGGCTCTCGCCACCAAGGCCAGTCTCAGTGGCTCTCTCAGAGCACCCTTGGGCTGGGCCAGCAGGGCACACTGGGGATTGAATAGAGCTTTTGTAAATAAGAAGAGGGAAGAAGGATTTGGAGGAGTTGGTGAGGGATGAGGCAAAAAAAACTCCAATTAAGCTGAGTGAATGTCTTAGTTACTTTTCTCTTATTGCAGGGACAAATACCTGACATACAAGTTTAGGAAAGGAAAGGTTTATTTAGCTCACAGTTGCTGGAAATTTCAAGACACTGCCCTTGCTTTACAGGGTCTGGAGGAGACGCTGGGCACTGTAGTGTCCAGGATGATCTGTTGCATACCTCTAAGAGACTGCAGCCTAGGGGCAGGGGTTGGAGCACATGCTGCCAGTTTAATGACCCTCTCCTCTCTGGCGCCACCCCTCAAGCCATGCCCTGCTTCTCTACCAGCATCTGTCTCATGACTTACATGAGGCTTTGGGAGGACAACCAGACACAAGCCATAACACTGAGTTATGTGCATGTGCAGATCCCTACAATAAATGTAGCCGTTACGTACTGCAAACATTAACTAGTAAAATAACATTTGCAGATAAACAAAAAGAAGCTATCATGCTGTGTTCTATGCACTGTCAGTTTGTGTCATCTTCCGTCTGAGATTCGGAACCATGACACTATTGACTTTCTAGGTTGGATAATTATTTTTATGGAGGGCGTCTTACACACTGCAAGGTGTTCGGCGGCATCCCTTTGTTCTACCTGTTAGATGCGACCCTCCTGTTCTTCTTACTGGCCAAAAATCTCTGGATACCACTGAGGGTCCCTTTGTGGGACAGTCACCCTCACTTGAAACTGTTGTTTTACACAGTGCTCATGGGACATTTCCAGGATGCGCTCTGTGCTCCTGGTTTATATAATTGAGAGACCCACCCTGAGGAAGTGAAATAACCTGCACAGGCCCCCCCGGCCAGTCAAGGAGAGATGGCAGCTACACCCGGGTCTGCTGTCGATGGCTTCCGCTGTTTCCCCTCTCCCACAGTTCACAGGCAACTTGTCTTCTGGCAGCTTTTCGAAAACAAGTAAGGTACTGGCAGCAAGCTTTGAAAATGTTCTCTAAAAAGCAAAGATTAAACCAAATGGGAAACAGACGTCCTTTCATTTTAACTAAAACAACTGTTCATTCTGTCAGCTCTCCCAGCTACTGTAACAAGGAATCCTGAGTCACTCATCACTATCCTTGATGGTCTAAGTCTGCCGTCTATAAGTACATGCTTTCTTTTCTTCTTCTTCTTTTTATAATGGTGATTTTGGGTTTTTTTTTGAGTACTGGAAATTGAACTCAGGACCTCGCACTTGCCAGGTAGGCACTTGTATCAGTAAGCTATTATCCCTGGCCCTTCTTTTCCTAATTATATAATTAGGCTCTTCGTCATCACCACAGTGAAGAAGAACAGAATAATAAAATGTAAAAGCCTAAAATAAGATGGCATGACTACCATCCTACAGAATAACTTACTTACAAGTCCCTTCTACCATTGCCTTTGCCTGCGTCTCCCTACCTTCGTTCCCACTGTGGACTCCTAGGGAGCTAAAGGTATTTATAATGACTTGTCTGTAAGCCAGGGACTGGCCACCATTTTTTATGAAGGGCCTGGTCCTAAGCGGGCGGTGCGGCTGACATCTCTGTGGCAGGTACTCAGCTCTGCCTTTGCAAGCAGCCATGGAATATACAGAATGAAGGCCGTGTTGCTGTGCCGGGAAGTCTCCCCAAGACAGACGGCCAACTTGGCCCTCACTCAATAATTCGTGGACCTCTGCTGTAAAATGCTGCTGCCGTTCTTGTTTATTACAGTTCATATAGGGCAAGGATTGTGTTTGATTTTTTTTTTTTTTTTTTTTTTTCTCTTCTTTCCCAGCATGCTGCTCTTTCTTCCTGGAAATTCTCAAACATTTATAGTCTTTATTGAAACTCTGTGTCAAATCTCCTCCTGTTTCTATTTTAGATATTTTAAAGTTGTGGCTGGTGCCACTTTCAAGGGATAAGAGAACCAGAACATAACAAAATTAAAATATTTTGTTTATCTCATTGTTATGGCCTAGTCATCCACATTAAAAGATAAGTTCATTGTGAGCCATAAGGTCTTGGTGTTTTGTTCTTTGATGGTTAAAACAGTGTGTGGTACATCCTGAATGCCTAGTAAAAATTATTTTTTGAAATCCTCATTGGAGTTGGCAGTGGCTGAAGTAAAATACTCAGTGCCTGGGGTGCTGAGCCAGGAGGGGGGTGTGGGTTCCACAGAAGGGAGACTGAAGACTCCCCTGTAAACAGCCCAAAGCTCCAAGGAGGGTCCCTGACCTTAGCATTGTGAGGGGGCAAAGAAAGTAGGTGAAGAAGGAAAGAGAACATAATAACTTCATTGTCTCTGCTTTGTCCTAATGAGCACTGTTGTGACTTATAAATCCTGTGAGGTGGGGCCCGGTGGGATGGCTCAGTGGTCTAAAGCGCCTGCTTGGGGAAGCTTGGGAGGCTTCAGGGACTGCAGTTCGATCCCTGGCACCACATGCTGCGCCAGCCCTGCCCTCGGGGCGGGCTGAGCTGGCCATGAAAATGAGTGAATAAACAAACAAGGGTTCTGAAGTAAGAAAAAAAATAATAAATAAAATAAAAAATTCTTTAAAAAAATCCTGTGAGGTTGAAAAGCTATTTAGAGAACTGCACACTTTACAGAAAATATTTGAGGTGACTGAAAACAAAGAAACACAACATAAAATCCTGTTAGGTGCAAATAAGAAAAACACTGGAACAAGTGTAAATTGTCAGGATATAAAGAGTAAATTACAGATGAGGCTGCTAGCTTGGGAGGAAATAGCTTTGCTAGAAAATCAAGCTTCTGTGATGCAGCTCAATTCTTGGCAGATAAGGCCCAGGAGTGGGGGTTATGTGATTAAAATGTCAGTAAGAATGAAAGCTAAAGCCCAAAATCCAAACGTTACTTGGCAAAAAAAACCTACTAGGCCTGGCACTAACTCATCATTTTTAAGGGAGAAGTGCCATCAGGCAGTCTGCTGTGTTAGCAGAACGTTTGAGGCTTGCATGCAATGGCCGTGGAAGCTGTTTCCTACACAAGAAAATGCCTCTTAAAACTATTAAAAATAACATCATGTTCAATAACTGTGGTTTCCCCTACTATGATCATCTTGAAATAGTGCTAAGTATTCCTAGCCAAACCATTTTTATTTTCTTTTTAAAGATGATACTGTGAGAGTTTCTGTTCCTTCTACATTTTTACCCGTTGACTTTTCTTCATTTTAGTTTCAGCCTATGGGGACCGTGTGCCGAGAAGCAGTGAACGATTGTGATATTCGTGAAACCTGCTCAGGAAATTCAAGCCAGGTACTGTACAGAACAGTTTCCTTAAGCCCTAGGGGAAAAGGTGGAGGCCTCTTTAGTCCTCTGATCATCCCTGGAATGCAATGGCCAGGATGCTTGGGTATCTCTTTCACATCATCTCTCTTTGTTTCTCAGTAATTAAAGATTCCATAATCAAAGCTTAAGCAGATGCGCCACATACTTTTGTGTTTATGTTACCTTAGCCTGAAATTACATACATGCCTTAAATATTTTGGTTTTAAGTTCAAAGTAAGAGGCATTTTATTTTTGTCTACTTCGTAAAGGAAGAAGCAGAGGACTCAGCTGTGTGAGACAGAAGCAAGCTGAGACAAGAGTTCTAGCACACAGGGCGCTGAGAGGAGAGCACGCTTCTGTCTCTGAGATGGTCACATCGCTTCTACTGTTTGTAGCTGTTCTGGAAATGGATAGCATTTAGGTGTTGATGGGCATGCCGGGAAAAGGGAGACTGATGAGGGCTTGCAGGTTTCAGAATGTCCCGTCATCACTTTGCACAGTGGTGCTGGACTGCAAAAATAGCCATGCAAGCAGAAACCACACAGCGTTGCCTAAAGTACATGAGACTGTCTCAGAAAACCAAGGAAGAAAGGAAGGAAGGAAGGAAGGAAGGAAGGAAGGAAGGAAGGAAGGAAGGAAGGAAGACAGAAAGAAAAGAAAGACTGCCAAATAGCTCAGCAGATTAAAGGCACAAGGGTCAGGGGTGGGGGGGTTTCAATCCCTGGGTGTGACTGGATGTGGTGGCACACGCTTGTAATCCTAGCTCTTGGGAGGTGAAAGAAAGAAAGAAAGAAAGGAAGAAAGAAAAAGAAAGAAAGAAAGAAAGAAAGAAAGAAAGAAAGAAAGAAAGAAAGAAAGAAAGAAAGAAAACGGGCTGGGGAGATAGCCCTGTAGAATAAGTGCTTGCCTGGCAAGTACAAGGGTCTGAGTTCAATCCCTGGTTTTGCAAAAAGAAACAAACAAAAGACAGTAGAAAATATTATAGTTCGTCTATGATTTTTAAAGCATGAATCTAAGCTGGGTGTTTTAGCACATGATTTCAGCCTTGGGGAGGCTGAGACAGGAGGATGGACGAGTTCAAGGCCAGCCTGAACTACCCTGGGAGATGCTGTTGAAACAAAGAAGAAGGACATAAAAATGCAACAAACTATCGAAAGTCTCTTGCCACTGGCTTAAATACATAGAGAAATGAGAAAAGAGGTATTTATTTAACACACTAGAAGGAAACAAATATTATTATTATTATTATTATTATTATTATTATTATTATTATTATTATTATTATTATTGTAAGTGTTAGAATTAGTTTGCACTCCACTTGCTTCTCACTATGAACCTCGTGGTGCAAAACTGAGCACTGTGTCTGTCCTTTGTGGGTAGCGCCAGCATTTTGTCCTCGGTTGTTTGTATGTTGGTAGATGCTGGAGGGGTGTGAAGCTGTGTGTGTGAGGTGTCTCGGCAATGGTGCTGTCTTTGGGATGTCCTGGTCATGTGTCACCCACTCCATTCCTTGTGCCAGTGAGTCCATCTTGGCCAGGTGCCTTCCTCATCTGTCAGTTTTTGTGGCACTCCACATGATATCCCCAGGAGACAGAGGCACCTGAGCTGCACGCAGTGCCATCTGCGTGTGAACTGAATACAGATGTGCAGTGTCCAGTCACTGACAGACGTGGACAAAAGGATCAGGAGGGCTCACTGACCACAGCAGGTGGGATCATCAGCCTTGTGATCAATTGATTGCAAAGCTAGTATGAAAGTTTGCACCTTACACGATTACAGTGAATGCAAAGGACTATGATAAAGATAACTGAAACCATGTTGCTCTGGGGAGCTCATGTCATTTAAGAAAACCATAGAACCTACTCTACCACATCTTCCAACTTTTCTCATGTGACTATACAACTGTACATTTTCTGTCCTTATATAAACGAATGTAAAAATTACCATTTCTTTTACATCCAAATAAAAATGCTTTAGAATTTTTTTAGTACTTCAAGGGGAAAAAAAATACAGGTGTATAAAGCTTACCTTTTTCTAAGATTAATTCTCTTTTTAGGGGGAGGGAAGTATGTATTTAGAGTTAGCCAAGCCGGGCGTGGTGGCTCACGCCTGTAATCCCAGCACTCAGGAGGCTGAGGCAGGAGGATTGGTGCAAGTTCGAGACCAGCCTGGGCTACAAAAGTGAGCTCAGGACCAGCCTCAACTGCACAGCGAGACTCTGTCTCAAAAAGGCAAAAAAAAAAAAAAAAAAAAAAAAAAAAAAAAAAAAAAAAAAAAAAAAAAAAAAAAAAAAAAAAAAAAAAAAAAAAAAAAAAAAAAAAAAAAAAAAAAAAAAAAAAAAAAAAAATAGAATTAGCTAGCTGGACTCAGTTTAGATAATCCCATTTTGTTGGCAACTTCCAATGCATTATAAGCAGGATCCAGGAGAACGTATGCCTTCTTCTTGCCATCACTCCTGACTAGGGTATTGACCCTGGCAACATCAGTGTCATAGAGCTTCTTTGCATCTTATTCGATTTGGTGCTCATTGGCTTTGGCATCCACTGAGAACACAAGTGTGTTGTTGTCCTTGGCTGACTCTGTAGTCAGGGGGAACTTGATGATGGCATGGTGCTCAAGCTTGTTTCTCCTGGGGGTGCTCTTTGGAGGATGCTTGGGCTGCCTCTGGAGCTGCAGTATCTTGGTATGGATGAAGGTGGATGATGTTCATCCTATCTCCCTTTTGTGGCTGTGGATGCCTTCTAGCGCACCCTTCTTGGCCTTCAGAACCTTTGCTTTGGATTCAGCTTTGGGAAGGGCAGGGACTTCTTTCTTTGCCCTCAGCACCATCTTGGTAAATAGGCTCCCCAATCTCCTGAGATTAATTTTTTTTAATTTATTATTTTTTTTCTTGTTTCAGAACCTTTATTTGTTTATTCACTCATTTTTATGGCCAGCTCAGCCCGCCCCGAGGGCAGGGCTGGCGCAGCATGTGGTGCCGGGGATTGAACCGCGGTCCCCGAAGCCGCCCAAGCTTTTCCAAGCAGGCGCTTTAGACCACTGAGCCATCCCGCCGGGCCCCGTGAGGTTAATTCTTGAAGCATCTTCTATTGTGTTCCACTGATCCTTGGGCATTTTTTGTTGTTATTTAGTTTTGTTTTTTGCCAGCACCTTGCTGATTTAAGCACAGTAGCTTTGGGTTGGTGTGATAGCTCAACACAATAAACGCTTGCCTGGCAAAGTATGAGAGCCTAAGTTCAATCCCCAGTCCTGAAAAAAAAAAAAAAAAAAAAAAAAACATAACCACAGTATCTTTGAAGTGTAATTTCAAGTCAGGGATTGGGGTGCCTCCTGCCTTGCTTTGTTGCCCAGAATTGCATTCACAATTACAGGACTCTTCTGGTTCCATGTGAATTTTAGGATTGTTTTCTCTAATTGTGTGAGATATAGTGTTAGAATTTTGATGGAGATTACTTTAAGTCTGGGAGTACAGCCACTTTCATTTCATCAGGTAGGTCTTCCTATCTATGAGCAAGGGCTACCTTGCCATTTTCTGATATCCTCTTCAATCTCCTTTTTGAGAGTCCTGTAGTTTTACCTCCTTTGTTAGATTAATTCCTAGGTATTTGGATGCTATCGTGAAAGGGATTGTCTTCCTGATTTCTCTCTCAGTGAATTTGTTATTCATACACAGAAGAGCTACTGACTTTTGAATATTGACTTTGTATTAATCTACATGACTTTGATTTTTTTTTTTTTTTTTTTTTTTACCAGCTAGGACTTCTGTTTATCCTTTCAGTTGGCCTTAAGCAATGTATATTGGTCTAGCTGAGGTGCTGATGATAGTCTTTGAAGGTAGCATGTGTGTTTCCTTGATAACCTACACCTGCTGCTCTTTAGTGTGAGCTGTGTGGAGACAGGATGAAGAGCCAATGCTCTGAGCTGCCAGCTGAGACTGAGCCTGGAGACAGTCTGTGACTTCCTAGAGCTTGAAAGATTACATCAGAGCTGAAGCAACAGACTGCTCCCCCCACATTAGATACTATCTCAGCAGCATAATGCAAATTACTTTCCCTGCATATCCCCTCTGCATAAGGTGGAGGTAAATGTTAGTCACCTACCTAGCCCAGCTCACAGAACTCACCTACTTCCCACAATTCTCTTCTCAAGCCACACCCACTCCTTGGCTGAATAAAACCTGGGTGTGGCCCTGGGTGGCTCTCTTTGTTCTGGAAAGCCATCTTGGTGGTTGGACTTAGGTCCCCATGGCTCCCATATACATATATATATATATATATATATATATATATATATATGTCTTAATGTCTTTGTTTTCACCATAGGTTGCACTGGGAGCAGTAGATTGCAATTAACTTGGTGGAACTCCAATAACATATTTTTAGGATTGTAAGTATAGATTTCTTGGGCCTAGATGAGAACCAGGAAGGAATTCCAACAAACTTTCACTATGTACTAGTCTAAAATAAAAATGGATCAAAGATTGAAATATTAAAACAGAAATACCAAATCATAGAATAGGTGGAATTTTTAAGACATTGCTGCATGCTAAGACTTTATGACCAAAACTCCGATCACGTGGGAAATATCACAAGGAATCAGCAACTGAGATGTCACAGAGAAACCACCAACAGAATACAGAGTCAACCCATGGTGTGGGGAAAAAAAATAAAAAATTTTTGCCAACAGTACCTCAAGCAAGGGACTACTATCTAGAATATATTAAGAACTCAGGATAGCTAAATAGAAAGACCCCATCATAGACACCTTGCAGATGAAGAAATAAAGTTGGCAAATAAATATATTAAAAAATATTCAGTATATTCACTGGAAAGAGGCAAATTAAAACAATTCTGAGATTCTAAGTCACTACACAAAGAATGACTACTATCAAAAAATCAACCAATAACATGCTGTTGGTAGGTGTGCAGACAGGTGCAACCACTGTGAAAATCAGTGTGGAAATTTCTCAAAAAACTAATTAAAGGTACAGCACCTGTTTGACCTAGCTATTCTCCTTTTTGGTATCTTCCTGAAAGAATTAAAAGCACTGTAGCAGAGTAATATATGCACACCCATGTATATAGTTGCAAAGTTTGTGCTAACCAATCTTGGAAACAAACCAAATGCCTATCAGCCAATGGATGGATAAAGAAGGTGTGTGTGTGTGTGTGTGTGTGTGTGTGTGTTTTGATACAATGAGCTGCTATGCCATAAAGAAGGATAAGCTTGAGAAATTTGTAGCTAAATGGATGCACCTTGAGATCTTAAAGTATAAATAAGGTGTAATAGATACTGAGGAATGGGAAGATAATATTCAAATGAGACAAAAATAAGGGAAGGGGAAGGATGGAGAGAAAAAAGGGAGAAGAATAAAAAAGAAAATAGGGAAACAAAACTCTGTAAATAAGGAGGGAAAGAAGGGAAAAAAGAAGCAGGACACACCATGTGCACATACAGATCTCTTGTGATGAGTGTGCTCAGTGAGTATATTGAAAAGGGCCCGGCAGGATGGCTCAGTGGTCTAAAGCGCCTGCTTGGGAAAGCTTGGGCAGCTTCAGGGACTGTGGTTTGATCCCCGACACCACATGCTGTGCCAGCTCTGCCCTCGGGGTGGGCTGAGCTGGCCATAAAAATGAGTGAATAAACAAACAAAGGTTCTGAAACAAGAAAAAAATAAATAAATAAAATAAAAAATTCTTAAAAAAAAAAAAAAAGAAAGAAAAACAAACAAAAAAAAAAACCCTCACAGCGGACCTTTCCTTGGCAGTCATCATTTTAAGTGAGAGAGCTGTGCTGCTTCTTCAGGCTACGGAGTCAAAGCTGTTCTAGTTCCCGCCTGTGGGCAAGCCCCTGCCTTTCTCTCCTGTCTCTGTCTCCTCCTTGCTCTGAGGCACAGCGTGTCTTCATGCAGCAACTGCTCCTAAGTACACCACTCTCCGTGCCTGCTGCAGCAGTTCTGTCTCTTCGTTGCTGTGTAATCCACTGTGCTTGCATCTGATAGAACCTTAATGGAGGGGTGCAAATGGTTGTGTTTCTTCCCTTTCCTTTTCCTTGAGGTAGGGTCTCACTTGTAGCCCAGTCTGGGGCTTGAACTTGTAGCAGTCTTCCTGTCTCTGATGCCCAGGTGCTGGGATTAAAGGAACTGTTTGAACTGTTTTATTTGTAAATGCCTTATGAGATGAAAGCATAAAAGGGATGATCCCCAGCCTGATATTGTGCTTTCGTTCCTTTTTGCAGTGTGCCCCTAACGTTCATAAGATGGATGGGTACCAGTGCGACGGTGTTCAGGTAGGTCCTGCCCCTCCACAGCAGTCTGACCAACCCAGGAAGATCAGTTTAAATGTTTTGCAATCACTTTGGAGAATAGACTGAGGAATGGGAAAATAATATTCAAATGAGACAAAAAACAAGGGAAGGGGGAAGAGGGAGAGAAAAAAGGGAGAAGAATAAAAAAGAAGACATGGAAACAAAGCTTTGTAAATAAGGTCGGGAAGAAGCCTTGAAGGCAGAGGGAAAGGGCAAAAAGAAGCAGGATGCACCGTGCACATGTACGTGGTAGGCATACATTTATATGATAAGCATACATTTATAATGTGTGCTTATCATTTTCCCCAATTAGATGTTCTTTATCATCCATCTGACATAAATAAGTATTACATTGCTAATGAGAATTTGCTGTTGTATTTTAGGGAATCTGCTTTGGAGGAAGATGTAAAACGAGGGACAGGCAATGCAAATATATCTGGGGACAAAGTAAGTCATTTTTAAAGTAGAGCATCTGGTAAACTTCATAAGCACAGGGGGGCTGAAAGTAAATTTTTTAGCACTAGTGACTGGGAGTTTCTCAAAGCTATAGAAAGTCTGCACAGGGTTTGTTTTCTTGAAGGAGTGGTATCTCTTTTGGGAAGGTGAAACCCCATACTTCCTGGCCAGCTGGGGCATCTGTGATGGCATAGAAGGTGCCTTTGGTACCAGGGGGTGAAGCCCCTGCCAGGCCATGCACAGGGCTTACAGAACAGAGCAGACTGGGGTTTGCATGCTTAGGCTGAGTGCCTTAAACAGACTCCTATAGTGTATGGGCACACAGATCCCAAATGGGACACTCCTAATATAGAACTCACACTCTTAGCTACTGTTGCAGTTGGCTCTTTCTGTATCAGAAAGTTAATGTTATTTTCCTCAGTATTTCTCTATGTTGGCTGGGGGTGGCGTGGTAACACAAACCTAAAGTTCAGGGCTTGGGAGGGTGAGGCTGGAGGATGACTGTGAGCTTGATGCTAGCCAGAAATATATGCCAAGACCCTGTCTCAAAAAACAAGAAAAAGCAAACAAAGAATTTGTGTTTCAGAAAAAGCCTCTGACAGTCGTACTTAATGCATGCCATTGAAATTATTTTCTATTTAAGTTCATATTTAAACAGTGTAATATATATTTTCCTACAAGTATTACTAGGCTACTCTTTAGAAGCAGTTTTATCCTCAACTTGTATTAGGAAATAAAAACTGTAAAAAATGATAATCTTTGCTTGTCGTAGGCTGTCATCCTTTGAGAGGAAGTGTGTATTGTTGGGACCTAATAGAACTACTGAGAGAAAGAAAAGATTGAGTCTTACAGATTTGCTCTCTATAAACAAGAGATGGGGCTTTCTTCAGCTTGAACAAAACATTAGCTGCTAGTAAGAAATAGGGAAATCAGCTACCAACGGAATTATCATTGTTATTTTTTTATGTATAGAGATTAAATTTCCATTAACTGAAATGCTTGGTGCCCAGGAGTGCTTTGGAGTTGAGATGTTTTCCTGATATGCAAATATTTATAGATACACAATGAGCTGTCTTAGATATGAGATCTAAGTATGAACACAAAATTCATTTATTTTTCATTATACACAAAGCCTGAAGGTACTTTTAGGCAGTATCTTAAATATAACTGGGAGTTTTGTTTTTACTTTTATTTGTATAATTTTAGGGATGCAACTCAGGCTTTATACATAGTATACAAGTGCTCCAGTACTAGGCTTGTGCCTGAGCTTTGACTGTATCTTATTGCATGAGGTCAAGTGGTATGTTTTTAAATGAAATTTGTCTCAGAACTTAGCCTGAATCTCATCAAAAGCATAACAAAATTGTTTTTGATAGCTGTTAAGAATTAATAAACAAGATAGAATTCGTACAGATTAAAGCACCTGCAAGCAGGTCCCTGAGCCTGACATGCCAGCCCCGCCCCCCAGGTATGTTGAGACAGCGATTGAGACTGGGTGTGGCGGTGTGCACCTGTAATCCCAGCTCTTGCGAGACTGTAAACAGATGCATCACTACAAGTCCAATCTAGTTGTGAGACCCTGAACACCCTATAGACTGGTCCCTAAAAATACAAAAAAGAAAAAAAATATATAGAATTTGTACTACTGTTTCTTAAATCTACTCACAGTGCATACATATTTTAATAAAATTAACTTTTCCATTAATAAATTTTGCCACTTAAAAATTCATGCATTATCAAATTAAAACAACACTGAGATTCCATCTTGCCCTAGATAGAGTAGCTATCAGCAAAGAGTCAACCACTAACAAATGCTGGAGGGGTTGTGGAGGAAAAGGAACCCTTTATGCTGCTGCGGGGAGTATAGGCTGTGCAACTTCTGTGGACTCAATGTAGAGATTCTTAAAAAAACTGGGATTGTAAGTTTCTCTTAACCCAGCTATTCCCCTTCTGGGTATTTTTGCAGAAGAACAGATAACATTATACCACATCTATATATGTGCACTCATGTTTATAGCAGCACAATTTGCCATAGCTAAATTTTGGAAATAACCCAAATGCCCATCAGCTGAGGAATAGATAGAAAAGATGTGGTATTTTTATACAATGGAATATTATTCAACTAGCAAATAGATAAACTTGAGGCTTTAAGTAAATGGATGCAACTAGAAGCCACACTCAGAAGTGAGATAAATCAGGCCCACCTGTGTAGATATCATATTATCTCCCTAGTGCAAGAACCTGAAAGAGTAAATAAAATCTAGAAGGTACAATAGATATTATGAAAAGGAAAGAAACTAATCAAAGGGAAGGAATAACTGGGATGAGGGAAAGAAGAAAACAAAGAACAAAGGGAAAAATATATATGTATGTACAAACATAGATGGAATAATTGTACTGCTGATCTCTAGTGGTTTGTTAAAAGGAATAGTTAATGCTTTTTTTTTTTTTTTGAGACAGGGTCTCACTATGCAGTTCAGGCTGGCCATGAGCTCACTTTTGTAGCCCAGGCTGGTCTCGAACTTGCACTGATCCTCCTGCCTCAGCCTCCCAAGTGCTGGGATTACAGGCGTGCGCCACCACGCCCGGCTAATTTTTTCTTTTTAATTAAAAATTTTTTTGAACAATTTTTCAGGCTTATACCTGGTTATATGGACAACTAATTTGAAGATATGCAATATAATAATTGTTGAGTTTATATTATATTGTTTAGTGAAATTCTAATTAAATTAATTAGCATTTCTAAATTAAAATTAGTATTTAATTAAAATTAGAATTTCTAATTTAAAAAAAAATTTATTCTCTTTAAAAAATAAAAAATCAAGCCGGGCGTGGTAGCTCACACCTGTAATCCCAGCACTCGGGAGGCTGAGGCAGGAGGATTGGTGCGAGTTCGAGACCATCCTGGGCTACAAAAGTGAGCTCAAGGCCAGCCTCAACTGCATAGCGAGACTCTGTCTCAAAAAGACCAAAATAAATAAATAAATAAATAAATCATGCATTATATTTGGCATTAAGCTTGAGGACTGTATTTACTTATGAAGCTGTTTGATTACACCTCCTTAGTGTTCTTGAAGTCTGTAGCCTGAGTTCCAGCAGAAATCTAAACATTGTTTTCCAAATTTCATATGAGTGATGAATGAGTGTACATGAGCCTAGGACGCCTGCAATTCTGGAGGAATCGTGAGCCGTGGTACAGTATTGGTTTGGGTCCTGATAGCACTGTCGTGGGAAGAGTCCTTGAATATAGCTTTGCACTAGGCATTTGAACAGCTTGCTTCTTCCTCCCTCACTGACAGAGAATTCTGTGCTGTTTCAGAGGTGGCGGCATCCGACAAGTACTGCTATGAGAAGCTGAATATCGAGGGGACCGAGAAGGGTAACTGTGGGAAAGACAAAGACACTTGGATCCAGTGCAACAAACGGTGAGGTGGAGCCGTGAGCCCGGTTGGTCCTAGGCGGCTCCTGGACGCTCCTGCTCTCTGCAGACCCTGGAGCGCTCTCTTGCCTACTCACTTCATTCTTCCTAAGGTTCTGGTGCCATGGGGGCTCGCAAACCTTGACTTGCACCCCATTTGTCTTCAGAGGTCTGTGCCATCCAGGGAGTGGCAGAAATTTCTCCTCTAGAGAACAATCTCCCAGCATCTGAAAATCACAGGAATTTAAGCTACCAGGACAGTTGTACTCAGTGCTGTTGAGTGAGTTAACTAGTCAGATCGCCTCCATTTCTGCCAAAACCCCCAGAATGCCTCCGTGTATATAGAAGCCTATGAGTGAAATGTCACTCTTTCTTTTTTCTGTATGTTGTCTGAACACCAAATCATGGCCATTTTCCCCTTTTACTCCTCTCCCACTTATTTTTAATTCGCCTTTTCATTTCCTTCTTTATTGGCATTACCCTAAAACCTGTAATAGTTCTTCAGCTATTGTTTTAACATTCTTTTTTTTTTTTTTAAAGAATTATTTATTTATTTATTTATTTATATTTTTTTTCTTGTTTCAGAACCTTTGTTTGTTTATTTACTCATTTTTATGGCCGGCTCAGCCCGTCCCTAGGGCAGGGCTGGTGCAGCATGTGGTGCTGGGGATCGAACCACGGTCCCTGAAGCTGCCCAAGCTTTCCCAAGCAGGGCTTTAGACCACTGAGCCATCCCGCCGGGCCCCTTAACATTCTCTTAAGTTTCCTATACCAGCAGTCTCTAACATCACAATACTTTTCTCCAAACTTGTCTTATGTCAGTTCTTTGTTCAAATTTTATTATTTCTACATAGCTACTTACTTGACAATAATGCCATCCATTGTATGCACACTATGCACTAAAAACCGTATCATATTTTGCATTAGATGCACTATTCTTTATGGCAGTCTTCCCATTCTTATGAAAACTGAAGCATAGTCAATGAATTTACCTAAGGTCATGTAGATAGGGTATAATAGAACAAAGTAGAGCTGGTTGGGGATGTACGTGGTTGCAATCCCATCTTCCAAATCAGGAGACTGAGGCTGGAGGATCACAGGTTCAAACCCAGCTTGAGCAACTTAGACTCTGCTGCAAAAACAAGAAATAGAGACGGGGAGAGAGAGAGAGAGAGAGAGAGAGAGAGAGAGAGAGAGAGAGAGAGAACACAGTAGGGGAACGGAGAGAGGTAAATAAAGGAGGTAATAAATATAGATTAGTGGTAGAGCACCATTGTTCAATCCATAGTACCACAACAAAAAAAGGCGGGTGCAGCCAGATAGCTGAGCAAACTAAAGCCCCTGCTTAGGCAGAACACTGAAGCTGTGGTTTAATTTCAGGGGTGCACCGTGACAGCTATTGAGACTGGGTGTGGTGGCACATGCCTGTAATGCCAGCACTTGGGAGGCTGAAAACAGGACAGTCACTATGAGTCTGATCTATATAGTGAGACCCTGTAGCCCCTGAAGACCTTGTGCCAAGTACAAAAAAAAAAAAAAAGGATGGCTCCATAGCTCAGTGGACTAAAATACCTGCTTGGGCATGCCCAGAGGCCAGGATTTGATCCCCAGTGGCCCCCTCCCCCAGGGTGCACTGAAAGGGCAACTAAGGCTGGGTGGTGGCACACACCCATAATCCCAGTGCTTGGGAGGCTGAAAGCAGAAGGATCGCTAGGAGTCCAATCTGTGTAGTGAGACCCTGTCAACTCTGTACTAAATACATTTTAAAAAAGGAAAGAGAAAAAGAAAATACTGTTTATGTAACAAAAGGGAGTCATAGCTTGGCACTGTACTAGTCCATGACTTGCCCCCACCAATCTACATTTGTTGAGCTACTCTATGCCCCCCCAAAGTCCAACAAACCCTACTGTTCCTAATCCATACATCACGCTGTGACCTTCATGCCTTGTTCAGTTCCTTCCTCAGGAAGCTTTTTCACCCCGTCTTAGTTATTCTTCTCTTGTTGCTGGGACAAATACCTGACACTCAAAATAAGGGAAGGAAAGGTTTATTGAGCTCACAGTTACTGGAGGGTTCAGTCCATATTCAGCTGGCTCCAAGGCGGAGCAGTACATGGCAGAGAACAACCTTTCATGTCAGTGGGCTAAGAGCAAGAGCACAGGAAGAGCTAGCAGCTGCTCAAGCAGCTAACTTCTCTTCCTTTGCATTGAAATGCAAATCACCTGCCCCACCCAGGGCAGATGTAGCACCCTTTTCCACAATAATCAATTACAAATTCCAGAAGCGCTCCATGACTGCATGAGGCTTTGGGGGCACATCTATGCACAAACTGTAACACACCCATACCATCATTGGTGAAAAACTTACTTATCCTTCAAAGCTTATTTGGAAAACTTTTTCTCTGTATTCTATTTTCTGATTTCCTCTTGAAATAAGTCATCTCTCTCTTCCCAAAACTCCCATAGTCCTTCATGCTGTTCTTTGACCCTTTCCCCCAACTGTGTTTTATAGTTTTTATGTATGTGATTTATCTTATCATCCAGAGCTTAATTTCCTTGAGGCTAAAGATCATGTCCAGTTTTCTTTATACTGAATTACTCAGAAAAGTTAATATACATAAATTATATATATATAATATATATAATCTTTTTGAGACAGGGTATCATTATGCAGTTCGGGCTGCCCTTGAGCTCACTTTGTAGCCCAGGCTGCTCTCAAACTTCCAATGATCCTCCTGCCTTAGCCTCCCAAGCTCTAGGATTATAGAGGCATATGCCATCATGCCAAACTTTCTTTATGTAAGAAAAATTTTATTTATAATAGCTACAGTAAAATAATAAAATTCTAAAAATTATTTTTAATAATTAATACATGTTTTTAATAATTAATACTTGTTTTCCATGTTGCTGATTCATACAGATCTAAGCTTTCTCCTTTCTTAATTTGAGAACTGACATTTTTACACATAATCTTTCTGGTCCTCCAGTTAATGCTCACAAGATATTTAATGAAATATGTTTATTATGAGTTAGGACATAAGGATGTATAAGATAACATGTAAATCAATGAAGACATCTCTGAATTACAATCATGTGTGGTAGTAGGAGAAGTAACAATTTCTAAAAGGTAGTAGGCTATTGTAGTTGGACATTTGTAAAATTTGTGCAATATAAAATGTTTTCTTTGATACTGGGAAGATGGGTTACAGAAATGTCTATATTACAAAAGGACGCTTATCCGAAGGCAATTTGTTGATTTACTAAATACTTAAAGCTAGTTCATCATATGATGTGTGATGATGTATTTTATGGAAAGAGAGCCTAACATAAAAAATTGAATTTGATAATTTTGTTTGGATAATACTTGAACTGTCAGACAGTAAAGGGGAGATAAAATGCTTGGAGTTTTGGTCCACTGCTCAGGCACTGTGCAGGGTGGAAGGCAAACTCATTTCAGCTTACTTTGTTGTGTGTAATATAGTTGATTAAAATACAGATGCTAAAATTTCGAGAGGATTATCATTACAATTGTGCATAGTTTATTATGTCGCTGCAAAAAGAACTACATAAATAACTGGTACTCTTTCTGGGCAGGGATGTGCTCTGTGGTTACCTTCTATGCACCAATGTTGGTAATATCCCAAGGCTTGGAGAGCTTGATGGCGAAATCACATCCACTTTAGTTGTGCAGCAGGGAAGAACATTAAATTGCAGGTAATTATCTAACCATTCCACAAGAACATCAGTCAGTTTACTTCCCAGGAGGGCAGTGTGGGACTACTGTTTCCAGCTCCTGTGGAGATGAGTAAGGCAAAATGGAACCGAGCCCATCCAGGTGACTGAGTCAGTCCCAACAGAAAGCGACCAAAAGATTTAGTTGAATGTGGAATATTATGTTGTTGCCAGGTTGATGTTTAGTTGATTAGTAAGATCTTGCAGTGCCTAGCTTGCCTTTCCTTTTTCTTAAGGAAAACGATTTACTACTTCTTTTTTTGTTTTTTTAAAACTTTTTTTTATTTATTTCGCTTAAACCTCACTTATTTGTGTTAGGGCTGACTCAGCCCGCCCTAGGGTGAGGGTGCGCAGCATGTGGTGCCAGGGATTGAGGAGCGGTTGCAGCGCTTGCCTTAAGTTTCCTCCGCAGGCGCTTTAGACCATTGAGCCATCTCGCTGGACCTAAGTGAAGTCAGTGAGTTAAATACGTGGATCTATTTTCTCTCCCTTCTCAATTTCCACTTTAATGATTAAATGGATCTTTTAAAGAATTCTCATATTCATAGGAAGGTTTTGAGAAGGAGAGGAGACAAGAGTAGCACAGTTTTGGAAAATAAAACAAATGGTCTAGTGGCACAGGACTTAGGAGAACTCAGAGAAAGTTTTTTTCCTCAGGTATTGCATAAAACTGAGATCCAGTTGGAGAGATATTGTCCATTTTCAGAAAGATTCAGAAATTAGCAACATCATATACTTTTGAAAGGGGAGCATAGGGGTCTGGGGGTACAGGGTGAAATAAAGACAATCGAGGAAAGTCTGCTAAATAAGCAGTTAGATAACACAAAAGAGAGCAAAATAAAAGACATACATGATAAGAAACAGGGAGATGGGCCTTTTGTAGGTGAGACAAGCATCATGAGCTAGAGAAGGAAGAAGAATGAGGAAGGGAGACAAAGGGGAAGTAAAAGGAATTCAGGTGTCCTGGATGCAGTGCAGCCGCTCCCCATGATGAATATTCATTATGTTTGCTACCATGTCCTAATTAAAAAAAATGCCTTTGTTCAATCTCCATGTGACTGTATATTTTCTACAATTTCCCTTGCTGTTGCTTTTTAGTTTCATGCCATTAGGGTCTGACAGAAATGCAAGAAATTATTTTAGATCTAAAATTTTTAATGTTTGCTTTATGGCCTAACATATGGCTTATTTGAGAAAAAAAATCCACTATTAAAGGTAAAAATATATTTTGCGGCTGTTGGATTAAAAATAAGAACAAACATTTTTCCACTGTGCAAGTTTCTCCAAAAATTTGCTCACCTATACCTTTTCTTAGGAAGCTACTAGAAATTTTGCTTCAACCAAATGGAGGAGTAAGGCAAAGAAGAGAAAGGCAAGGAACACAGAAATAAGATGCCCACCCTAGACAGAATGTATAGGAATTACAGAGTCTCACTACACAGATTGGACTTGCAGCGATTCTCCTGTTCTCAGCCTCCCAAGAGCTGGGATTCTCAGTCTCAGTGGCAGTTTTAATGTACCCTGGGGGCGGGGCCAGCACCTCATGCTGGGGATTGAAACCTGATTCCTGCGCCTATCTAAGCAGACATTTTAGTCCACTGATCTATTTGGCTGGGGAATCTAAGATTTACAGGCTCATTTAGGTGCATGAAGATGACCAGCACAGACAAGAACAGGTCAGGAACTCTGTCAGACAGATTTATACTTAGACGGATCTTCAATGTAAAATCTGACAGTAAACAGGGAAGTTGGATTATCCTGGAGTAAATAAGGACGTTTTAAGAAAAGTAGATCAAAGAACAACAAACAAAAGACATAGTAACTTAGAAGAAAGCAAGAAGTAGTACAGGGAGAAGGGTTAACGCATAGAACTGACCTTCACATAGTTATAATCTACATATAATGTACATATTGTTATTGATTTAACTGTTGATTAAATAAAATTTATGACCAACAAGGAAAAGAAGAGATAAATTCTCAGTTTCCATATAGGGAAGTCAGATGATAATATTTAAAATTGAAAACACAAAACATGGTGGTAAAACTCATTTGAAAACTCATTAATAGCAAACATAAATAACAAAAATTCAGTTAAGAGTAGAAAGTGGTTTTCTACTAAGAGAACTATATTAGGGAAGATAAGTGCTTGTTGCATATATAAAACCAGCTTGTCTATTTCATTCTTTACATTATGGACATGTATAATTATACAAATGAAAATAGTGGATTTTTTACTAATATTCACATGGCAACATGAAAAGTTGATTATAGCTATGAATTTTCAATTCTTATTCTTGTATATATGTCTATGTAATGTGTGCTTACTATATTGAATAATGAACTATGACAATTTAGTCATTCTCAGATAGAACTTGTACATTCTTAATGTTTTTGGAATCTGTAAACCCAAACTATTTTTCTTCCTTTCTGACACCTTTGAAATCCTAAAATCTACTTATTAAATCACATCTAGTAGCAGTAGCTTATTGGACTGATATATAGTAGCATGACAAAATAATACTCACTTGAATTCAGGCCCTTATATTTTAAGTTGTAAAATGTACTGGGGCCAGAGATATAGCTCAGTGGCATAAAAACCTACCTGGCAAGTGAAAGGTCCTGAGTTTGATTCCCAATTAAAAAAAAAAAAAATGTATTGATTTCTCTGAAAAAAAATTCAATTGTTTTCTCCATTTAAATGTTGAATATGCTTAATGCTCCTGGCTTTTGTTAAGTTGTAAGTGGAAAATAGACTTGATTGCCGACTTCCTGGTTTTTAGGCATATTGTCAAGGTGAATGCAAATTAATGGAATGTTATTTTTTTGTTTGCAATCGATCTGATTTTAGTGGTGGGCATGTTAAGCTTGAAGAAGATGTCGATCTGGGCTATGTAGAAGATGGGACGCCCTGTGGTCCCAAAATGATGTGCTTAGAACACAGGTGTCTTCCCATGGCTTCCTTCAACTTTAGCACTTGCCTGAGCAATAAAGAAGGCAGTGTTTGTTCAGGAAATGGAGTGAGTATCGGTACAGTGCCTTGCCATGGGGAACTGTTCATTTCTTTTATGTCACAGAAATAAATATGATTGTGAAGTATTTATTTGCTTTATATGGAAAATATGTTTATCCATGATTCTGGTTGCTATGTGAATGCTAAATTAATTATAGCTATTTGAATATTTTATTTTTGTAATCTGAGAATGCTTGGGAATAAGAAAAAGGAACTCTTTTAACTGGTTATTCTCTTCCATTCTTAGGTTAATGTAGTTTCATATGATACAGTGTTAGTTTTCTATAAGTGAGCTTGGAAATAAATTTTAATGAACTACATTGGGATTTTTTTTTTTTTTTTTTTTTTTTTTTTTTTTTTTTTTTTTTTTTTTTTTTTTTTTTTTTTTTTTTTTTTTTTTTTTTTTTTGTCTTTTTGAGACAGGGTCTTGCTATACAGTTCAGACTGGCCTTGAGCTCACTTTTGTAGCCCAGGCTGGTCTTGAACTCCCACCAGTCCTCCTGTCTCACTCTCCCAAGTGCTGGGATTACAGGCGTGTGCCACCACACCCAGCCCCCTTTTTTTTTTTTTTTTTTTTTGTTTAAGAGGGAGTAAAACAGAGAGCTGATGGTCACCATATTTAGTTATAGTTTTGGTCTAGGTAGTGACCAATCAGAACAGACCATAATAACAACTGTGGATGAAACTGAGATATAATTTAGAAAACAGATTCTTACAAATAAATAGAAAGAATGGCATTTGAAAGCTTTTCCAGTTTGCTCACTCAGTTATATATTAGATGCTATTCCAATATATATTCAGATATTGTTTATATATGAATGTAATTAAGTTTTTAAAAAAATTATTTATTTTTTTCTTGTTTCAGACCCTTTGTTTGTTTATTCACTCATTTTTATGGCTGGCTCAGCCTGCCACGAGAGCAGGGCTGGCACAGCATGTGGTGCCGGGGATCGAACCGTGGTCCCTGAAGCCGCCCAAGTTTTCCCAAGCAGGCGCTTTAGACCACTGAGCCATTCCGCCCGGCCCAAATGTAATTAAGTTTAAAGGTCATTTTTTCATCTTCAGGTAGGAATACCTGTGCTAATGAAAAGGTCTTGGTCCTTTCCCTTTCGCATGTTCTATGATTTTCTTTTTATCTTCATTCCAGATTCTTTATATAAGCTGGTTATATTGCCCATTGAGATACAGGATCCTGGCCACTTCATGCAATATGCGTGAGAGATACACCAGTAATTCATTATTAAGGAAGTAACCAGTTGTCACTCCTTGACAAAGCATAGGAATTTTTTGTGACAAATAAGAAAAGACAGAATCGATAGCTCTGCTGCTGCTAAAAGAGAGTCTGCTAAAGCTTCTTTTCTTAATCACTAAGAGGATTTTAGGGAAAACATTTTGGGGGGATTAGGAGAAAAGATTAGTGGAATTATTTTTGATTATCCAGCTAAAATATGAATTACCATATTTTATTCATCTGAAAGTTTTGAATATAAAATTCAGAGACCAAAAATAGTTGTGTCCAATTAGCATTGGTTTAATAAATTAGTAAAAGAGTGAACATTAATCCGATGGTAAATAGGAGCCAAGTAACTTACAGTAATCATGCATAATACAGAAATGTCATAGACTGTAATTTTAGTCACTTGGTTAAAAAGAGGAAGAACAGTAACCGTCATTTATACACTGTGTATCAGGTGATTAAGCCCATGGGTTTGTGGACAGATGGCTTTGCATCCTAGTTCTGCTTCTTACTGCTGGATGATTTTGGGCAAACTCCTTAGCCCTTCTGTGACTCAGTTTACTTCTCTATAAAATGGAGATAACAATGGTATCTTATTTATGGGATTGCTGTGAAGAATACAAAAGTTGATACTTATAAAGAACTTTTAAGCACTGCCTGGGACGTACTGGGTATTTAATAAATGTTAGCTATGCTGTGTCTTTTGATCACCACTGTCTGATCTGTCATGTTTCTATATCATAAGTCCCGTCATATGATATGGAAACTGGTGGCTGGAGGAGCTGGGACCTGACGAAGGCTCACTAATACAACAGTTTTGAAATGGGAGCTCAAAGCTAGACTGTTTGACTTTCAGCCTGAACCTTTTTCTTATTGCGTCTTTGTTAACCTGTAGCTCTTCCTGGGGCTATTTTATGGATACATCTAGACATGGATGTGTGTACTATTTTGGAGATTGGATTAGACAGAAAGGTCCCGGTAGTGAAAATCTGCCCTGGGGGAATTTTTCTAATTTTAACTCCACTCATTTGTTTTGAATTAAAAGATACAGGTGGACATTCTGTTCCTAGGTTGATAAGTAAGGAGAGATTATTTTAAAAGGAATTTGGTATCATTTTTTTCCCTCTATTTATTTGTGGGAATTCTCAGTTCCCAGGGGAGGGTGCTTGCGCCGAGATCCCAGGGCCGTCACCTTGTGAAACTTTTTTCTCTAACCACTGGAAAATTGCAGACCTATTCACTTCTTTGCTGGATTTTTCTTGGTCTTACTGTCTTTCTGAAAACAGTAATCAAAATTGGGATAAAGAACCTTTTTGCCTCTTTCTGCTAGGTGTGTGCATGTAGTCTCACCTACCCAGGAAGCTGGGGCAGGATGAATACTGGAGCCCAGGACTTCGTAACCAGCTTGGGTAGCAAAGCAAGGTCCCATCTCAAAAGCAGACAAACTAACAGTGAGCCTTTGTTTGGAAGAAAAGAAAATCTCTTGCTTAGTTAGTAGACAGATAATTATAGTAATGCTTATTTTTTAAATGTCTTATAACATTTAAGTTAATAAAAGTGAAAGCAATAATTGCACTGATGTTTTTTAGACATAGAGATATTTCCCTCTATTAGAATTCATTGTTCCCTGTGGGTCAACTGTTGGTACCTAGGAAAAAATTTTAAGATAATATGATGAGGAATGAAAGTATTAATAAGAAAGCACCAATAATTTTCTTTTCTTTCTTTCTTTCTTTCTTTTTTTTTTTTTTTTTTTGTCTTTTTGAGACAGGGTCTCATTATGCAGTTGAGGCTGGCATTGAGCTCACTTTTGTAGCCCAGGCTGGTCTCGAACTCACACTGATCCTCCTGCCTCAGCCTCTGAAGTGCTGGGATTACAGGCGTGGGCCACCACACCCGGTTTAAGCACCAATAATTTTCTATATCATCAAACTCCAAGCACTTAACAATCTGAAATTAATGTTGCCTTGTCATGTCTCTGGACCAGAAAACTAATGTTCACCTTGATTCTGGATTTCAGTTTTGCAGTAATGAACTGACGTGTGTGTGTAACAGGCACTGGACAGGTGCAGACTGCAGTATCTACTTCCCTTACAATGAGGATGCAAAGACTGGCATCACTTTGGCTGGCAATGGTGGGTACTTAACTCGGCACCACTGTACCATCTCCACATTGAAGGAGAGAGAAAACTGCCCTTTATATGCTTTTTGAGTTATTTTTTATAGTAATTCAAAATCAAATTATATCTACATAATAATGAATTACACAGCTGAGATCTGCTTATAAAACTGATCATTTTCATTAAATTGTAATCATTTTTTTATGTCTAGTGTAAGTTAGTATACTGATTTAGCTTTATCATGTTCTGCTTCAGACAGGTCATTCAGATTTGTCCTATTCATCTGAGGCTGTCATCAAACCCTAGCATTTCTTTCAAATGAAGAAAGTAATCATACTTAAAGAGAAAACATATACGTATATATATATATTTTTTTTAATTTTTTTAAGATTTTTTTTATGTATTTAGTGCAGGATCTATAGGGTTTCATTACATAGATTGGACTTATAGCGATCCTCCTGTTTTCAGCCTCCAAAGTGCTGGGATTACAGGTGCCTGCCACCATGCCCAGTCTCACTTGCCATCTCAGCCTAACCACCGGGGTTGGGGCTGGCATGGCATGCTGGGTATCAAATCCCCGTCCCTGCGTCTGCCTAAGCAGGTGCTTTAATCCGGTGAGCTATAGGGCTGACTCTAAGAACTTTCTATTCAGAGACTGCATAAGAAAAAGAAAGAATTGAAGAACTTATTTTAGTATTTCTTTATTCTAAAGTCTCACCAATATTCATTGCCATACTGTTCACCTAAATCAGAAGTAATAACCTAGGCCTTGGCACCTGGCAGGTTTTGATGACGTAGATCAGAAACGGGAGGGGCAGTTGTAAAAACTAGAGTGGCTTGAATAAAGAAGAGATTAAACGCAAGTAGTTGAAAGAATTTGTGCCCTGGAGGTAAAGTTTTTAAGTTATTTCATCATATGATTATTATATATTTTTGCCTGAAACAATGCTTAAGTTCTGAAGTTTGCCTGCAAAAGATAAGAAAAAGGAATGCATTTATTTTAATTAGCTAGACAGCTATAAAATCTTAACTAGCATAACTTTAATTTAAAAAAAGTCACAGAATGTTTAAGATTTTGCTTAGCCATGCAAGTACTGAGTGTTCAGTGGAACCATGGCCTCTGCCTATCTGGTGCCTCCTTCCTCTCATGCCACAGCTGTGCCAGGCTCTCACGCTGCTTGCCATGGGCCTCGCCTAGGATGATATATCAGTCAGTGCCCACACATATCCACAGTGCTTTTCTCATCTGTACACCTGAGCTCTTTTTGTTGTTGTTTTGGTTTGTTTTTGTTTTTGATACAGGACCCGGCTGCGAAGTTCAGACTCGGAGTGATCCTCCCAACTCAGCCTCCCCAGTGCTGAGATTACAAACATGCACCACCCATGGGGGGATGGGGGGGTCGCACGGCATGTGGTAGTGGGGATTGAACTGAGGTCCTTGTGCTTGCCAGGCAGGCTCTTAGACCACTGAGCTGTCTCCCTAGCCCTATAGCTGAGCACTCTGTATAGAAACCTATAGATGTTTTTTCTCTTGAAAACCTTGGAGAAACAAAATGTGGTACACAGAGAGTGGCAGGGCCCCTGCTTTAGCTGTTCAGTGGAGTGATAGCAACTTAAGAGTTTTAGAATTTCTGATATTGAGAAAAGGATCAAAAGCAACACAGATTTCCCAAAACTTCCTCCTTGAATAGTGCTGAGGTTTTTAAAGAAATCTAATTACCTTTCCTTCTTTTGGTTAAATGGCTTTACACCGTATAGAAAAATACACGGGAAATACAACCATGCAATATGTACTTGGATAAGAATTGAAAAGATGCACACAAATTTAATTGAAAAAAAATCAATGTGACTACTCTTTCTTTTGAAAAATACTTATTTATCATGATGGTTAGAAGTCAGGAGAATACATTCCTGAGGGCATCTTGTGTCACTAACTCTTTCCTTTGTTTTCCTTCTCAGGTGTTGCTGGGACCAACATCATCATAGGCATAATTGCTGGCACCATTTTAGTGCTGGCCCTCATATTAGGAATAACAGCCTGGGGTTATAAGTAAGTGAAATGTCTCAGTATCACTGCAAAAAAAATGTTCAATTATTTCCATTAATGAAAATGTCTAAAAACTTTTATGACACTGGCTAAAATATAAGTAAACTGAAAAATCAGTCTGGCTTAGCAGGCAGTGGTTACCCTTAGCATAGTTAAAAATAGAAGTTATCAGGCCAGGGAGATAGTTCAAGAGCCTGAGTTCAATCCCCAGTTCTGCAATAAATAAATAAATAAATAAATAAATAAATGTTATCACTTTTTAGATTTTGACACAACTCTGTTCTGTTCTGAAAGTACTGACTGTTGTTTTAAGATTATCACAGGGAATTGCAGGCAGCCTAGCATGTCTTCTGCAGAGATGGAATGGCTCTGTGTGTTAGTGACAGCGATTCTCTGGACTCAAGCTCATACTCAGAAGTCTAGGCAGGCCGGGCGTGGTGGCTCACGCCTGTAATCCCAGCACTCGGGAGGCTGAGGCAGGAGGATTGGTGCGAGTTCGAGACCAGCCTGGGCTACAAAAGTGAGCTCAAGGCCAGCCTCAACTGCATAGGGAGACCCTGTCTCAAAAAGACAAAAAAAAAGAAGTCTAGGCAGGAAGATAGTAAGGAGGCTGGGGAGAGAGCTCAGCAGTCTAAGCGCCTGCCTGGCAAGTGCAAGGAGCTGGTTTTGATCCCCAGCACTGTATGCTGTGGCCCCCCCTGAAACTGGGTGTGGTGGTGCATGCCTATAATCCCAGCACTGGGGAGACTGAGACAGGAGGATCACTATGAGTCTGAGCTGTGTAGTGAGACCCTATACCAAATAAATAGATAGATAGATAGATAGATAGATAGATGATTTAAAAAAGACAAAAGAAGAAACTAGGAAGCTCAGACTTTGTAAGAACTGCAGTAGTAAGAGACAGTTGTGTCACCAGAGCTGCAGTGGCAGATCTGTTTGTGAGAGCTTGCCATGACCAGGGGGCACACAAAAGATAAAGTCCATTTGCCACATAGCTATTATAAGGAAAGGGGCTGGGGAGATAGCTCCGTGGCACAAATGCCTGCCTGGCAAGTGCAAGGTCGTGAGTTCAAAAGAAAAGCTATTACAAGGAAGGCATGATTATTTGTTAAGTATATTAGTGTTTCTCTGTGAAAAAAAAAAAAGATTGTTATGGAATTTAATCTGTTAAAATTAGAGTTTAACTTAATGCTATAAAATTTTTTGAAAGTCTAATTTGCTCTTAAAACTCCATGGTTCAACTTATGTTTTTGCTTCAGCATACAAATTTTGAAACGTTAAAAGTCACATTGCTTTTAAATAATGTGTGACACCCTCAAGGATTTTGCTAAGTAAATACCTTCAATTTAACTGTATGTTGGGGTTGGGGTCAGTGATGGTCAGTTTCCTTTCTAAGCAGTTAGTATTCAAATAGTGAATTTAATAAATCAAAGTTAACTGTAGTGAGCTCTTAGTTCTTGTTAATATTTCAACTTCAAGTCACAGCCTGCTGATTTCTGATGTTGTCATTTCAGTCCACCAGCCTTAGTTTTTATTCCATTTGGAAGAACTGCCACTTCTGTGAGGCATTCTGGGGGCATTGCTTCATTTCATAGTGTTTTTTTCCCTTGTGGATTAAACTTAGGTCACTGAATTAGAAATTACAATATTTTACATTTCTTAAAAGGTCTCAAATGTTTGTTGTTGATTCAATAGCACTGATCACAGAGACAAGTTCAAATTCCTGATTAAACATATTCCACTGTCCAGCCAATGGTTATTTGTTAAGCTTGATTCAGTACTGAGTTGGCCATGATTAAAGAGGGTATCGCCCTGTGACCTCCCAGAGGGTAAATGTGCTGCCGCTCATGTGCAGCTCCTTATGGCCCAGCCCCAGTGTGGTCCTCCTCCAGTATCTCCTTTTGGAATGGATTTTTTTTTTTTTTTTTTTTTAACCAGCTTTCTTCCGAATCCACTGAGGAATGGGAGGACTGTGCTTTTGCTTTTGGCTGGGAATTGTTTGATTCTGAAAGTCTTGTGAGAAGACGTGGTTAGGCTAAGAGGCAGGAGCACGCACTGATGGTGGTCTGAAGCAGAAGAGGAATATTTTATACTTTAAATCATCCCAAGCCGGGCGTGGTGGCGCATGCCTGTAATCCTAGCACTTGGGAGGCTGAGGCAGGAGGATTGGTGCAAGTTTGAGACCAGCCTGGGCTGCAAAAGTGAGCTCAAGGCCAGCCTGAACTGCATAGCGAGCCGCTGTCTCAAAAAGACCAAAAAGAAAGAAAGAAAAAAAAAATCATCCCATTCCTCTTAAAAGACTCACTTTTGCTGTATAGGTTAATGTGTATCAAACATTTGGGCGGCAACTGTTCCACAGCCACTACCACACACATTTGCTGTAATTAGGGTCGTCTCACATTGTCTGACACTAATGGAGTCAAAGGGGACACATTTAAAAGCATACATGGCCATTTCCTGTGATGCCAAAACCCTGAAAGAGTATCTTAGACTGAGAAGTGAGAGCAGTTAGTTTACTGCCTGGATAAATTTTTTGTGTTGCAAACCTTAAAATATAGAAAGGCATTTATGGGAACCAGCATTACCAGGTAGAACAGGCAGCACAGTACGGTACAGCACAGTACCGATGACATGCGTAATGTGCTGGAGGACACACAGCCTAAGAAGCTCTGCCCTCCCTGAATCTGTGTGCCTCGCCCTGTCCCAGTCCCACTGGCCAGTTGATGTGCAGCTTGTGCAGTGCTTGGCACATTGCATTTGAACAGTCTGGCTTAGCATAACACTTGGAATTATGAAACTACATTTATGAAAGGAGTGTTTTGCTGTGTGTCAATCGTTTAATCTCTCCTTGTCTTGCAGGCAGGTTAATGCCACCTGCGAGTCAGACTTTAATGCAAACTTTTATAGTTTATGTGATGTCAGTCTTATATAGTAATCATTATCACAGGTATTGCTGTTTCGAAGTAGCTTCATGGTTTCATTTGATCAGAACAATCACAAACTCCTACCACCTACTGATACATAAATGCAGAATGACATCCCATTCAGGGTGGGGAAGATAGCTCAGTAGAATAAGTGCCTGCCTGGCAAGCACAGGGTTCTCAGTTCAATCCTTGGTACTTCCAAAAACAAAACAAAACAAAACAAAACAAGCAAACAACTCACATAGGCAATTTGAAATCTTTTCTATTGCTTCTGAAATTACTGTTATGTTTGTTGACCTCACCTGTTTTTCCATTTGTTCCTTTTGGGATTTTGCTTTTTGAAAAACATGTTTGTCAATATATGTACTTTGGTCATTGATTAAGGAAAAAGGGCAAATATTATTCAAATTACAGTATCTTCCAGTAATTTGAGCCTAAATGATTAACATTGTAATGACTAAAACTGTTCAGGATAGAAAATAATAAAGGTAGTACTTCACATTTTCTCCTTGAAATCTAAAAATAATGTTAGGGTCTGGGGAGTAATTTTTTTCCACTAATTTCTCTAGCTATACTTTCCCTTAATCTTATGGAAAAGGAAATACAGATTGCTCTATTGGAGCCATGTATCTCATAAAGTCAGATTAAGAATAAAAAGTAAAATGAACTGGAAAGAAAGATAGCGTGTTTATAGTTTTTCCCATGATAGTTCCCAAAATGAAAATAATAACAAACCGACATTTTATTCTCATCTGCCCATTATTATTCTTCTAATGTAGATAAAATGCGTTGCCAGGTGAAGGTGCTACAAAGGAAATTCATACAGAAATACTTTGTTATTTTATTCATAGTAGTACTGGGAGTCGAACTCAGAGTATTTACACTAAGCTGCATCCCCTATCCTTTTTAAACTTTTTAGTATTATGAGACAAGGTCTCACTGCTAAATTTCCTAGTCTGGAAATGAACTTTTGATCCTCCTGTCTCAGCCTCCCATAGTGCTGGGATTATAGGCACATATCACCATGCTTAACTATATCCTTGATCTTTTATGGTAAAGAACTCCAGCTAACTCAGCCCCTTGACCTAACATGTCTTCAGAATATTAACAAATGTGTCAAAATAGAAAGTTAACAACTCTTACAAAAAACTCCGTCACTCACTGACTCACTGCCATACCCTTTTAGAACAAATTTTTGTTTAAGATCAGTTTACTTTTTAACTTGCATAAGTTCATTTTATTTTATTTCATTTTTTAATTTTTATTTTTGTCTTTTGAGACAGGGTCTCGCTATGCAGTTCAGGCTGGCCTTGAGCTTACTTTTGTAGCCCAGGTTGGTCTTGAACTCACACTGATCCTCCAGCCTCAGCTTCCCAAGTGCTAGGATTACAGGCATATACCACCACGCCTTGCTCCTATAGGTTCATTTTAGTTTATGGTTAAATAAGAAACAGATTAAGGGCCAGGGATATAGCTCACCTGTCTGGGAAGCACAAGGTCCTGAGTTTGATTCCCAGTACCAAAAAATAAATAAAATAAAATAAAGTAAAATAAAATAGAGTAAATTTTGAGCAGATATTTCTAGTGAAAAGTTTGAATAAATAAATGGTAATAACTAAGGAGATCCATAAGAGCCATGAATTAACTTGTATTTATTATATGCAATGAAATAAAATACCCAGGTATCCATGTAAGGTCTTACATTTGAAATTTTCAAGATTGGCTGTAGCTGGGGAATTGTATTCCAAAAGGAATAAGCTATGATTTTATTTCTATGAAACTCAGTTAACTTAAGAACATAAACAGATTCATAAATTTTTGTTACTGAAATTTATGTGTACAGCTGAAAACCTGTATTTAGAATAGGCTTGACTTTAGAATGCTATGAAATGTTTAGTATAATGAAATTGATTTGAGAAAAGTTATTCTTCATTAAGTACAGCTTACTTATTTTTTTCAAAATGGTTAACTATTTGACAGTATTGTCACTAACCTTTTAGTGCTCCATATCCTAACAATCACATGTATCATTTTGGTGTATATTTCCCATTTTAATTCTGCATCTTGAAGTCCTATTCTAGAGACCTTTCAATGAATGCTATAGATTTTATGCTTAGTGTTCTACTAATATACTTCCATAGACAACTAATTTTTGTGTTTTTCCCCCTCTCTTTTTGTTCATGAAAAGAAACTATCGAGAACAGAGGTAGGTAATAAGAATGATCTGAATATAGAGTTAAAAGGTTTAACTCTTTAACATTGTTGAATTTCATATATGCAATCATTAATCAAGTTCACTTTGTTTTTTTTGGGCAAGGATGATCTTGATTTTTTATGATCTTGAAATAATTTTAAAGTATATTACTTTATAGTAGCATATGAAAATTGAATTTTTTCCATCTGAAATAGACTTCCTGTATGTGAAGTTGTCATGTTTGTTTACATTAGTTTATTGACTTTTCTTCGTGTTTATAACACCCTGATTGCCTGGTTTCATCCAAAGGAATTTATTTTTTCTTTGTTACTGTTGTTACAGTAATAACTTTCATAAATGGTAAGTTTTTATCTGGCTGCAGTGGTGCTGTCAGGGGAAAGTTCTAGTACTTAGTGAACTAGTTACCGGTTTCAGAAAATACTTTTATACTGATTAGGTAATCACTCAGGTAAAGAAGTAATTGAGTTCTCCTTTTTTACCAACAAAAATGCCAGCTGACCAAGTCAAGCCCTCTATTCAGTATAACCTTATAATTTTTTTAGCCACAATGTAAAAAGAGATATTTTATATTCATATTGTTCTATAAGAATTACCTAATTTACCTACATTTAAATTGCCACGTACTATGCTATACCCTTACCTTTTTGGATTTTTTTTTTTTTTTTTTTTTTGTGGTACCAGAGACTGAACTCAGGACCTCACAGGGAGCTACAGCCCCAGCTCCCACCTCTTGTGTGGCAGGGTCTTGCTTTGTTGTCCAGCCTAAGCTTGCACTTGCCATCTTCTTTCCTCAGTTCCTGAGTGCTGGGCTCGCAGGCAAACACCAGTGGCCCAGCTTACAGCTTTGACCTTTGACATCCAAACAATTTCTCATATTATTATCTGTTAATACAAAAATTAAAATATAACCCTGTAGGTGAATGATCCAGGGTAGGTCTTGCACGGTATTTATTTCTGTGCTCAAGGCATTTACTCAGATTCTTATCTTTAATCTTTTCTGTTGTTCCGTTAGTGGCCGGTGGCAGGATAGGAGTAAGGTATAATAAGTGTGATGACACTTTTTATGTTGGCCTGAACCTTCATTTTATCACAAACCAAAAATTTGAACTTCAGTCTTCTCCTTTCTTCTGTGTTGTTAGTTCAAACACTTGCAAGGTTTTAGCCATAAACATCTACAGCCTCTTCAGATGTCTGGTGCTCACAGGGCATTAATCAAAATCCTGATCACTTAACACAGATATTAGAACATTTTAAATTTATCTGGGAGGAACTAACTCATAATTAATAGGACGAGTAAAACCATGAGAAAATTAACTAAATTTTAAAAACAGCTAGGTTTTTTTGTGACATCCTTTAAAAGCTTGTGTCCTGAAGCACTTGAGCGGAGCAGCAACCACTTACACTTTCTGTTGAGTAGAAGTGACTAGTTAGTCATACCAGAACTCTAAGGTTGGTAGCCTTCTTTGGTGGAAAACAGAATTATGTTATTAAATAAAAAGTTGATGGCTCAGCTCTTTTTCCATTATAATATAATATAATATATAATATAATATAATACTGCTGAACATACAAAAAGATCCAGATGACTGACATTGACAACAGCTCTACAAAGCACTGTACATGGTTTCAAAGTAAATCCTGAGGGGATTTGGCTGGCCTTAAGAGATATAAAAGTTACCTGTTTTGTTATACAGGTCTTGCTTTAACTTGCCC
This sequence comes from Myocastor coypus, assembly GCA_004027025.1. NCBI lineage: Eukaryota > Metazoa > Chordata > Mammalia > Rodentia > Myocastoridae > Myocastor > Myocastor coypus. Next base: position 15,692 of record PVJA010004949.1, on the reverse strand, counting down.
TTAATGACCCCATAGAAAAGTTTAACCATGAGACATCAAACATAAAGCTAGATTAATATTCTGACCTTTATTTAAAAGGTTTAAACAAACAGCTTCCAACATTGCCAGTTTTGTCAATAACCCACTGCGATTATGGAACATTGGAATATGTATACAACTACTTTATCTTAGTTCAATGATAAGAAATTTTTTGTACCAATATTGATTAGAAAAATCACATTTACATATTGTGCTGTGTATAACTACTACAAAGACAACAATATGCATTGTATCACTTATTAGGAATGTACTGCTAATGTGTTTTGAAACTGTCACATTGTTATTTCTTATTAAAAGTAATAAAGAAAAAAATAAAAGTACAGCAGACAACCTTAAAAAAAAACGAAAAGAAAATGAAAATGTTTCAAGATGTAACATCAGTAATATACTGCCCTAATATGTTCTCACTAGGGATGTTATCCAGAATAAGGAAATTGCCCACACTGTACAAAAATAGTTAATATTTTATTTATTTATTTACTGCTGGTATCAGGGATTGAACTTAGGACCTTGAGCTTGCCAGGCAAGCACTTATTCTACTGAGCTATCTCCCTGGCCCAATAATTAATATTTTAAAGTACACGTTGAGGGGGTCACGAAGATAGCTCAGTGGTCTACATGCCAGCCTGGCAAGTGTAAGGACCGGGTTCAATCCTTGGCACTGCATGCTGTGCAAGCTGCATAATGAGACCCTGTGCCAAATACATAAATTTAAATTTCTAAAAAAATTAAAGTACACATTCATTTTTCTTTCTAACTCAGTATATGAATGGAGTTAAGACATTTCACATGCAGAATCTCCTTCATTGCCTGGCACATTTCCACATCTCCTGGTGTCACTAAGTCATCATTCCATGAGTCTGGCTATGCTTTTAGAATCGAGTCCATATTTTGAGAGTTGTTACATCTTTAGTGGAAATTTGTGAAAACATCTTTGTTTCCCCTGTCCATAGTTTCTCAGTGTTAGGTTTGTACAACCTTCAACCTTTAGAGATCAGGAAGGTGGGAATGGGTAAGTGTCTTCTAGAAGGTGTCTCTTTGAGAATATACATTAGTGATACAGAGAAAGTACTAAGGTCAAGGGACTAGCGCATACATTAAGAAGTTTTCAGTCTTGTAAGATTACTTACATAGAGAGATCTGACCAATTTCAAAGGATACTAGGAAGTAGCATGTATAACTTTCAGTTAGCATTGCCTTTTAATTAGGTTTTCCTTTGAGGTTCTACGATAGAAAAACCAATTGTCAGGGAATGGAAGTACGCTAATATGTGATGTTGGAAAATCACTTAAGCTTTCCTCAACTCAGAGACAAAGTTCTGTGTAAGCAAGTGTTACAGTGAAGAGACTTGTGTGTTTCTGATCAATGCATGCAAGAGGTGAATGTTTTCAAAAAGGAAGGCAGCATTCATCAGCATGTAGCAGGCCTGCAGGTGCCCTTTACACTAGTGAAAGTGTTGGTGAACATAAAGTTTTGCCACTCAGTGCAAGATGTACTAAATATATAACCTCTTATTGGACTCCTGTTAGTGCTCTGGTGGCTCAGATAGGCCAAATTGACATAGTTTTCAAAATACTAGAGAACAGCACCAAATAATTCCTTAATGAGTCTAGTAATCTGGTCAGTGTTTCCTCCCAAGAATGGATGCTCCAGATTTTCAGTATATTGAAGGAGTGTGATGTGATTTGCTGATAAGGCTGACAAAGAGATGACTTAAAAAAAAAAAAGCCTTGAATTCTTCCTTTTTGTTCACAGACTGTTTATTAAAAAATAGTGAAAGTCTCACTTTGGGGCTGAACTCCACATGTCACTGTAAATCACATCACTTTCCATCTGCCAGTGCTATTGGGCAAGGGGTAGATCCATGCAGCTAGGGAGCCGTGCAGAAGCCTTAGCTGTTTATGTGATAGGATGAGTGCTTTAGGATTTAGCAGCTATGTTGTTTGTAATAAGAATTGTAAATAGGTTTTAGTTTTAGGGAAAGGTTAAAACAGAATAAGAAACATTAGCTAAGCTTTGATTTATAAAGTACTCCTATTTAATCGAACAGTTTTTCCTTATTTGAAATGAACACCCATCACCATGAGTGATGAGAAATAATATACTTTAGGTCATGTCTTTCTGATCTGTGGTTTTACTTGAAGCAGAACCCTCTCCTCATTTTTTTCTTTCACTTGTTTTAGCCACTTTATTTTCTTCTTATGGATTTCCCACTTTTTTAAAAGTCTTTCTTGGTTCCTTTTTATATTACCATTATTCCAGCAATATTCACACATCTATCAGTGTGACTCAGAACACCTTATGGAATTTGTCTGAAAACAGTGCAGTAACAACTCTGGTAAGAGTCAGACACCAGCGAAGCACTGGATAAACATCTTCTTTAGCAGCACTAGGGCTGAGACTTGGTTAAATTTTTCTTATTCTGCACATGCCTAGGGATTATGCAAATAAATATAATAGTTTAATGGATAATTTTAGGAAAGATTGGACTTCTCTCCTAATGAGGCCAACTATTTGCCTAAAGGCTTTTGTGGTGTGCAAGAAATAGTCTTTGTGTTTACATTCCTAATGTTCTTATGCAATAGCTAGAGGACTTATAATTATGAGTTGGGCTGACTCAGTCTGAAGGAGAACAAGAACAAACCAGCAAGAAGCATGGACCTTCAGAGAAGTAATCATTGTACTTTGTATCAGCTTCTCCAGAGTCAGAGATGTAAGCTGTAAGGGTTTGTCCTTGACCTAGATAATTAGAATACTTTAAATGAGATGCATCAATTAGAGACACAAAATAAACTAATGTAATCTCTTATCGGACTCCTGTTAGTGCTATGCTTTATAGGAAAGAAGAAAAGGCAATCTATAGTTAATACAGAAAGGAATCATTTTGAAGAAAAACAGTATTTTTTTCTTTGAGTTATTCTTTACAAAAATACGTACATATGTAAAATATTTGCATATAATGTAAAAAAACAAGAGAAATTTGCCTATTATAAATGTTAGCAACAGTCAGGGTAGTTAGTGTCCTAAAGACTCCAAATTTTTAAAAATATGAAAACCACCCAAAATTTAGGAGGGACACCTGAAAAAGGATTAAAAAAATTCAGTTGAGAATTTTAAGAGCATCATTTGGTTGGTCTTTTAAGAACTTTCCTAAAAAATAATAAAATGTTATTTGTTATGGACCACTGATCATCTTTATCATTACCAAAGAAACATTTGTTAAATATGTGTAAAAGGGAGAGTGAGGTATGTTAAATATTTTTTAACAAATTAATAATCTATCACTAGTATTTCCCATGTACAGAAGATGTGTCCATTCCTTGTGTTTCTGGGAGGACACAGACAGTAGTGTCTGTGTTTTGGATGCTTTACAGTGCAGCTAGATAATCTAGGTAAGGGTCTAATCTGGCCAGAAAGAGGAGGTGCCCCAGAAGTATACTAAACTGAAATCCCTGACACTTAGACTGAAATCCACAGATTTTGGTATGGTTGACGTTTAGGATGTTTGTGCAGTGTGTCTAACATGACTGTGGACTTCAGAGACATTACACTGAATAACTGGGAAATCATGCTACACTAAAAGGCAACAATAAAGGCTTCTGCTCCCCTGTGGGAGGCATTCCCTTCACACCTGCAGTGCCAGCTAGCTGAGGTATTGATAAATGCTGGGATAGATGCTTACACCCTTCAAAGGCAAGGTCATTTGACAGGGGGAAGTCAAGTGTGATTCTTACCTCTTACATAGTAGCTTGTCTTAATTTGAATTTGAGGAGAGCTGCCTCATCACCTGATTAAGATCATCATGAAAAGTAATAATGATAGAAAGAATTTTTAACTATTATTACAGGAAATCTGTTGGTAAGATACTATATGCTATTATTTTTAACAAATGGGATACAAAAGGGAAGTTTCTTCCCTCAGGCAAGAGATAGAAAGGCCATTTTTTTTCCAGTATTAGTGTATTTTACTGAGATAGAATGAAACAAACTATGATTCTAGAGAACAAAGAACTCTTGCATAGGAAGATAAGTTATTCATATGTTATTAATACTTTAAATAGAGAGGCTTATGTTATTTTTCATGTAAAATCAATGTATCACAGCAACTGGTAATAGGAAAGGATAATTGTGACTTGGATTCGCCCTCAGAATTAAAAAGTATAGATTTTGTAGGAGCTCATGTCAAAGATTTGTGAGTAGAATTAGTCTTACAGATTAGCTTAGTGGTGAATTCTTTCTTTAATTATAATAAAGTAGATTAAATCACACAAATTAAATGCAATTTATATCCATTGAAGAATTTTTTTTTCAGATTTATAAGCATGTATAAATAAATAGCATTGCAGTAATATGAGAGATGTTCAGTTATTCAAAATCATAATGATGAGAATCAACATAAATAAGCAGACATCTGAAAGTGGAATCTTTCGAGAAAAACTTTGCATTAGCACATAATCAAGATTAGCGTGGTAACTGAAGGGAACAGACAAAACATGTGTTTGCTTCCCTGGGAGACTTACTCCAGTGTAGCCGTGTTTAAAACTCTTGGCCCTGTACTAATGTGAGACACCTTGCACCCTAGCGCTGAGTGGATGAGTCCAGTGTTGGCTGCAGTTAGGTGGCTGTTGGAGGGCCACACATTGCCAGGTGACCACATTAGCTACGGTGGCATAGGGCTGTTGACTGGGGTCACCATGTAAATTTTGTCCCTGGGAGAAGTGAAAAAAGTCTGGGCTAGCCTTAGATCACAGTGAGCCGAGCGGGGCAGCACCAATGCAGAATGACACTCTGCCCCTCACTGTGCACTTAGGACAGTGGGGACACCTGAAGTCACCACGGTCTACCCAGAAAGTCCCATCGTTTCCACACCCTTTCTTGCTTTTGGTAAATTATCTCCTTTTGCCTGATACAGTTGCATCATAAAATTACTGTTTTGACTTAACTTGGACTCTTTCTCAATTTCTTTATATTTTTAAAATAAATAATGAAACTCCAAACTGAACACCAGACTGATAATTTATTTGGATTAAATTGTGGAATATCTTAGAAATCAGTCAGTTTACAAAAAAACAAGTCAAGGTTACATTCATCACGTAATGTTCAGAAATTATGAAGAGTATTACAGTGGGAAAAAAACTGCTTTAAATGTGTTTTGAAACTGTCTCAATATTATTTCTAATTGAAAGTAAAAAAAAAAACAAAACCCTGCTTTATCTGGGGAAGGACTCTCCGAACACATTTTCCACATCCATTATTTTTACAGACAGAACTGCAGCTAACATCTCCAATGATGAGATTATAGTTTAGAAATTCTCATGTTTCCACATTTCCCTCCCTAAGTAATGCCTTCTTCCAAGCTATATAAAGACATCAGTAATCGTATTTCTGATCTTAACACTTAGAACTTTAATTTATCCCATTTATTAATAATCTTATGTGTTGTTATAGATTTAATTCATGTAGATCATTATCCCTCTTTTTTTTTCCTGAAAGAATATTTGTATATGTCTGTGTTCATGTGTGTGTCTTGTTTTCTGACTCTGAAATGTTTATTATGCCTTAGACAGTTACCCCAGGGAGATTATGTAAAAAAGCCTGGAGATGGTGACTCTTTTTATAGCGACATTCCTCCTGGAGTCAGCACAAACTCCGCATCTAGTTCTAAGAAGAGGTCTGCCTTTCTGTCGCATTTTCAGATTTCTACCTGTTCCATCCCACATTATTCCATTAGTCAGAACATTTCATTATTTTGCAGCAGGTTTGATTACTTCTTCCTTCCTTCTTGAATGTTAAAAAATAGTATCCTTTGTTCTTTGATTACTCTATTTCAAAATGCCATATGCTCAGAACCACTTGATATGCAAATCAGGCCACAAAATTGAAACAGAATAAAGCAAACAATTCAAATCTGCATAGAAACCCCAGGGTATTTCAGTCTTACTCTTACAATGCTTAAGAAACTAAGTTGCTATAGAAACTAACATAGTACCTTAATACTATTTTTAAATGGTGAGCTTTATGTCATATTTGGTAGTCAAAGAAAAAGGTTACTGTCATGCTTCAATAATAGCAGTTAACATAAATTGATAGTATAAGTGCTGTCTTGAATTTTTTTTAATTTCATATATATACAAGCTAAGCTTGCTGTGAAACAGATTGCTTCTCTGTGAATCTTGTATTTGAATATTATGATTTTGCCTTTTTTTTTTTTTTCTGGAATGACTGTTTGGAGATGTCATGATTTTACCCTAAGTTGATGAATTAATTTATGCTTAAAATTTGCCTGAATTTTATAACAGTGAGATGAGATTTTTATGTCTTAAATATTGATACTATATTCTTATTCATAGGTATTTGGCACTATTTAAAATTGTGCATGTTTTATAATTACTTTACAGTAATTGATAGAAGAAATAAATAGTTGGAACACTTCAAGGAGTGAGATGTATATTCACATTGGAGGAAGCTAAAATATTCTTATGGGGAATTTCTTTTAAAGTTGTCAATAGGGGTATAATGGATAGGAAACAAAGTCTTTGTAGTTCCCAAAATAAGTCTGGGTGCATCCATTATTTCGCCTAGTGGGTGACATAGCTAGATTTCTATCCTGGTGACAGAATGAATCACCTGTAAAAGCTCCCCAGTGATGCTCAGTCATTTTGGACATTCATCAGGAAGGAGAGTAGAAGGAATCAGTGAGATCCAGGAACACTGCTTTCTGTGGAATTTTGTTAAGCACAAAGGACAGCTTTCACTTAGATAATAGTTAATAGAATTTAAAGCAAAGGCAGAAGTACTAGTGTGGGGCCTGTAGGAAGATCTCTTTAAAAAATATTTGAACTTATTGGGTATTTGTACATTAAGAGACGATGACTAGGGATCTATGTGAATTCTCTTACATAAATATTTCTTTGGTCAATTACAAATTTTGTTAATTGAGTAGCATAGTAAAGAAAGAAGCAAGTGGGTTCCCACAGAATTTCTATTGTCCTTTCTTATTGTCCTACAGAAGTCATTCTGTAAGCAGCACATGATGTTGAAAAGTTCCAACCTGGAGCATTAACATATAATAGCTTTCCTGAATTCTGTGTGCTTTCACTCACTGGTAAATTCTTTTAAAAATAGATATTATTAGCAACTAAACAGAATGCTATGTGGAGACAGCTTATAAATTTAGTGCTAATTTTAAAGTACTTAAAAAGAGCTTAAAATATTCCTTTGAATAATTAAAAAATTATAGTGAGTTATGATTGTAGCAGTCTATCAAATTATTAGATTTTATATGTGCAGTTTGTCAGACTTCTTTTGCTATGGGTTTCAAGGTAGGTGTATAGATTTTGCTTCTGGTAGATAATTTACTTAAGCCAATAGGAGAAGGCTGAGGGCTCAAAGGTACATGGGCTTTGTGAGAGCCATATCCATGACACCCTGGCATCTTGTTCTATTCAGCTATTGGACAATTAACCAGCATGTACTCTTGTTGCTTGGATCATATTTGTGGAGAAAAAAAAAATGCTAATTTTCTTGGAAAATAATGATTAAAGAAACCATAAATATCACTTAGATAAAAATGAAATGGTTTGTTTGAGCAAATCTTAATACAATCTCTTGGAAGTCCATGTTCCCATAATATTTGAATGGAAGCCATTGCTTTACAATTAAGAAACATCTATAGTGGGACCCCATTATAACTGTGGCTGGACTTATGTAACCAAAACACACAGTGACTTTGTACCATGTGCCTACTGTGCTCTGGGAATACAGATTGGCTTGTGTTTATTTCTGGACTATTGTAATGGGGTTCCATTGTATTTGACTTTTCTTAAATTGGATGTTGTGTAATTCTGCCTTCTTCATGAAGATATTCATGTTCTTTTCATTTTTTCATTTCAGAATTTTTCTTGATTTATTTTATTTACTGCACAGTGATGCTTATAAATTTTGCTTACTGATTTCAAAGCATTCATCTGATTCCATTTTGAACAATAGAAAAATATTTTCCATTTCAGGTCAAATGGCCTCTCTCATTCTTGGAGTGAAAGGATTCCAGACACAAAACATATTTCAGACATCTGTGAAAATGGACGGCCTCGAAGTAACTCTTGGCAAGGTACAGGGCAGCACGGGGACAGCATCTGTAGGCATATACCGAGTTCTATATTCTGGTGTCGGGGTGGAAAGACATGATTGTTCCCATTAGCTTCCTAGCTCTTCTCCCGGTAGAGAGGATGGTATTTAGAGTGAGAGTCCAGTGTTTGACTTTGTTTTGCTTTATTTTTTCTCTTCTTGGATGGGGAATGATGGGGTTTGGTAGCACCAGTATGTGAATTTACTCAGGTTTGTACCACTGTCTGCTTCCTAAGAGCATGGATGGCAGTCACCTTTGGTTAAGACAAACAACAGAAGTGATCATATTCAAAGCAGCCCTGAAGGAAATGCGAGGGCTTCTTATTGCCTCAGATTGCCATCTCCTCTTGCTTAAGTGTGCAAGAGTGTTTATCATAAGGAAGCGAGGGGAGAAATCCAGGAAGGTAACAGACAAGGGAATTCTTCGGTGGTTTTATCTCCCCTGCCATTCTTGGCACTTTTCCTCCCTCGCTCCCTTGTAGAGAAGAAAACTTGCCAAACTTCCTGATCTTCAGGCAAGAATGTTACTTCTTCCATGCATCAGAGAAAACGAGGGGCTAGCTGTTAATGCCCTTCATAGGAGGAAGTTTAAAAAGCAAGTTTCATATTTAAAAGAAATGTCTAGCTGGGCATAATAGTGCATGCTCATAATCCCAGCACTGTGGGAGGCTGAGGCTGGATGGTTCCAGGCAGGAGGATCCCAGCCTGGCAAACTTAGTAAATTAATAGACTTGGTCTGAAAATAACATGTAAAAAGGTACTAGGGATACAGCTGTGACAGACCTGGTTCATCTAGGGAGGTGCAATGTCATGTAATTGGACATAGAGCAATTACTTATTTATATGGAAATCTGGCTATAAACTATCTTTTCTAGGTAACCTTGGAGGCAACAGAAAGAAAATCAGAGGCAAAAGATTTAGACCTCGATCTAACTCCACTGAGTAAGTCTAAACCTCGAATGGAAAAAGGCACTCCAAGGTCCATGCAATTAGTGTCGAAGGTTAATTACGCACATAGCCAAAAGAACTGGTAAACCATGCTTCTAGATTTGGTTTTATCTCTTTAATGCCTTTGCCCTTTAAAAATTAACCGTGGCTTTTCTCTTTTACATAGGCATCTCCGCAACTGTGCCCAAACCAATGTTCACTGACAGTGGGGGTCCCACCTTTGCTGCGGGCTTTCCCACCAGTCACCTGCCATTGTGGTGTCTTGGTCCCCTCCACAGGGAATTTTGATAACACCCTTTTCTTCTCATCACCTGGGGTTCAGCCATTTCCAGGGGCCACCCTTCCTCCTCCCACTACACATGCAGACTGCAGCATCAGAGAGACTCCCTGTGCATTGGAGCATGATGGTGCTCAAGACCCGAAACCATGCTCTGAGGTCTTCATGGCTTCGATCTAAGCATTCTCTCAGACTAGAGATCTTTCCCCCTTTAAAGGATCCTTCTAAGGACCTGTAACAGGACATTAACCTAAGCTTGCCCTTTAACCGAGTCATTGTCATGAAATGCAACACTACTCATTTTAAATGACAGCCACTTTGTTTTTTTCCAAGTGGACATGGGCTGGAAGTTACATTTAAAGTCTTTCATAATGAAGTAATGACCTTGTACTTTTTTTTCTGAATGTTTCTTCAACTTACAAAAGCACAAGTAAAAGCCCTATCAAACCTTTAACCCCCCATTCATGGAGTCAGATATATCCTTTTGGACTGAACTTGCCACCTGGTTTTAAGTAACCATACTGTTTTAAGGCACCTAAATTTTTCCATGTATTACTCCAGTGCTATTTATCATTTCCAGGATCTCTTATTACTTCTTCATGCCTTAATTCTTAAGAAGTCTGAATAGCAGATGTTTGTTAACTGCTTGTTAGAAACTCATGTTAGCTTTACCATCATGTACCCTGCCTTTTTCAGTCCAGGAATAATAACATTGCCCTGAAATTTGGACCTTCCTCCTGAATGGTATTGTCTTGTAAGTGGCTTATCGAAGTTTATTAGAGGATAATTTACCTTAGAAACAATCAACAGTTTCAAGTGATAGCATTGCATGGTCCAGAATGGCATCATAGAACTTCATCATCAATATCTAATTGGTTAGAGTTTATCTTGTGCATTCCCAAAGCACTTGGATGCTTGCGGGGTCATTGTTGATAAACTCTTTCGTGGAATGTTATTTGGTTTGTTTTGCATGAGGTCACCTGATAAGAGCTCCTTAGCTTATCTCAACTGCACATGAGAAAACAGATTAAAAACCACAGACTCTTCTATAGAACTTCCTTTGTGTACTATTGAATATTCTAACAGTGTTTCCTATAGCAAGACTTTGACAGCTCCTAAGAGGAAAAAAGAACTTGGGCAGTATGTTAAAGTTAATTAGTTTCAGCTCCAAAGAACATTTGCCGTTTAGCAATATTCATGCAATATTTTCTAGGGCATTTGCTTATCTTTGAAAATTTTGCAAATAATTTCCACTCACATTGTGTGCAAAAAATTATACAGCTGTAGTAGCCTTTGAGAAATCTAGTTTTGAGATAGTTATGGTATAATATTTACTAAGGCCTAATATTTAATAAGACACTCTAAAAGAGACATCTTAAGAGGGAGATGAGTTAAGAATTCCTTCAGATATTTTATGCTTTTGGTTCTAGGAACATGGGTCATGTAAACAAGTGGAGCACTATTCTCATCTGCCTCCTGGGACTATTTCTCTGTATATATGCATTTTTATATGTTTTAAAAATAAGGATTCTTGGGCTGGGGATGTAGCTCAGTGGTAGAGCACTTGCCTGGCGTGCGCGAGCCCTGAGTTTGATCCGTAGCACTGCAATAATAGAATAATTCCTGCTATCTAATATGTCAAGAATCATGTTGGCACGTTATAAGCAATCTCTTTTGCTTCTGATGTAATGACACCATTTGCATGACTATAAAAGGAGCAAAGTAACCCTGGGAAAAGGTATCTTTGATTTTTTTTTTAAACAGTAGGAAGTATTTCAAGTCCATTATTTCAACATTATCTTTAATACCTGATCATCCCCAAGGGTGATGAAAATCGAGACATGAATGAGGACATGCACCACAATGCATGCTTTGCTAGTTAACAAAATAAAATGTCCTTGTCTGTTGTACTGTTTTCCCTTCTCAAAGCTTATGCATCTTCCTCACTATTGTACATGATGTGAAAGAGCTTTTTGGCTTAGACTTTGTATTATATATTCTGTTTTTACAGGAGGGAGCCCCAAGCACCCGAGCCTGGGCACTCCCTCGCCCAGACAGTCCCATCCCAAGGCATAAGCCCAGGGGGCTCTGACAGTCCCCAGACAGGGAGTCTGGATCACAGGTCAGTCTCCACCTGCCCCTTCATTCTGGGCTTCCACTTAAGCTCCCTCCAAGCCCCTTCCTTGGCTGAGAACAGGGTCATTTGATCTCTGACTGAGCCTCCATGTCTGCTCAGAGGTGCGCCTAGGCCAGCCAGCACCAGCTGATTTTCCTCTGCCTTTCCATCCCGGAGAACATGAAAGCTCTCCCATCCTGTCTGACGCATTTTTTGCATGTCGCGCTACAAGCCAAGTCAAGCTACACAGGACGGTTCACATTTGATAGAATCCCACCATTCTGGCCACTGTGGTGTAGAGATCGATGTCAGGAAGTCCACCCCAAAAACCCTTTCCTGGACGTGCTTCCAGGTGGAGCGATAATTCAGAGTTCTCCTCAGTGCTCTGTGAAGTAACCCTAGGCTTCTAAGTTAACTCCCCAGAATACAGGAAAAGGCCAATCAAGGGCTAGGTGGCTATAGCTTTCATGGAACAACCATGGCACCAGGTCTTTGATTTTCTGAGATACTAAGTGAGAGAAATAAACATCTCCAGGAAGTGACCCTCTCCCTGCAGGTGACTCCATTTGCTGTGTGGCTTTGTTTTATCTGATGACAGCTGCATAAGCTTTTTCTAAAGTTTTCCCCAGGTCAAACCATTCACTAGCTTTTCTCAGAGGCTGCACTTGCTTCTTGACTTTTTCTTTTTGCTCAGTCTCAATGGAGATTTTTATGTCATCTTTGGCTTTCTCTGTGAAAAGTCCAAGTTGGCAGCAATGGTGGTGAAAGGCAGTGATTGTGAGTTGTTCCTAAACCAGACAGTTACCTTAGCAAAAATGGCCTTCATGTTTAGAAAGGCCAAGCATTGTGGAACACACCTGGAACCCCAGCACTGGGGAAGCGGATGCAGGAGGATTGTTATGAGTTTGAGGCCAGCCCAGGCCATATAGTGAGTTCAAAGCCTTCATGGAAGCCTGGAATGCACAGTGAGACCCTGTCTCTATTAAAAGTATTTGAAAGGTATAAAGAGAAATAAAACCCTTTTTAGAAAGAATCATGATGTTATTTTGTAGAATTCCTTGGTAATGACTACCAATGAAGGAATAAGCTATGAAAAAATAACCTACTTTTAAAACTATTGCTATGGAAATGTAGTTTGGGCTTTAAATATATTTACGAACAGCTCAAGACTACTATGGAGGAAAGAAGCAAATGTGAACTAAAAACAAACAATATATTTTATAATAACTTAAATTTTGTGGAGTTTGGATCTTCATTGCCTACACCTAAAAGTTACTGTCTTTAAAATGAAAAAGCCCAGTAAAACCTCCAAATTCTTCCGTTGAATTTATGAAATCCGTATTGTTCTACAAAGTCAAATTCTAAGGGGATGTGTTCTTAGTTGGTTTTCAGCGCAAAAGTCAAATGAAACTCTGTGGAAAATAACAGGACTGCCTGTAAAAGCTGGGCAGGAATCCTGATGGAGACATTACCAGATGCCCCAGGGAAATGCTAGCTGAGTGCCCTGTTGCTCTCTGGCAGTCCTTCACTCAGTTCATGGACCCATTCTGGGAAGGTGACTCCTGAGGGCCATTTCCCAACAGCTCCAAGAGCACTTCAGTCTAGAGGGCTCAAAAGAGCACTGCTGCTGTCTCCAACCACTTGTCCCAGCCCACGCTTGCGGAGCCCTCTGTGGACCACATGTGCTGTGCTTTAGGCCTCACCACCCAGAGTGGACCTCCTCCGCACCTTCCCCCACTGACCTGAGAGAGAGCCCAGCTTGGGTTCAGCTGTAGGGCATCAGGGAGGCCGCTGCCATAGGAAAGCTGCCTTCCTGTATTGAAAAGAAATTTGCTCTTTGAAGTCGAATAACCTCTTGGGGTTTTATATACCCAAATGATAGACTAGAATTGCAGCCTCCTCGGTGTTTTCAAAAAATGATTACCGTTTAAAAAAGAGACTATAATGTAGCCAAGTCAGCCATCACCTGGTAAAATGGCATTGTGGAGGTGGGTGAATGGGAGTGCTGACCTTACTGCAATTGAGAGGGAGTTCTGATTTGCTTTGGAAGCCACTGGCAAAAGCCTTCCCAGAGCTGTTGAATATATTCTAGGATGCCTTGAGCCTTGCTAGAGCTGAGATTATTCTCAGGTCATTGTATATTTATATATATATATATAAGTATGTATGTATTTATATATAAGCTGCCTCATAATCACCCAGTGCCCATCCTGGTTTATGTCCATAGTCACTTGCATATGGAGGGTGAAGACATCCTTGCTAAGCTTGTGCTGTGTATTTTCAGATTTTTCTATCTTGTTCTGCTTTCTTTGTTCCTTCCATTGCTTTCTGCAGGTATTTAAATCCATGGTTCAAAAGAGACTATAATGTAGCTAAGTGGGTAGAAGATGTGAATAAAAACACTGAAGGACCATACTTTAGGTATTTTATAAATTAATTTTATATCCTTTGCAAACTCCTCCAGCACATACAGATACTGTACTGTGACTGGCTCTCTCTCTCTTGTATCTCCTCATACAAGTTCTTATAGATGGAAAAGGGTCCTGTTTCTTTGCTGCCATCTGAAGGGTTTCCGTTTAGTGCATGTCCCTGTTGCCATCTTAAGCTTTTCAGTAGCTTCCTCTTCATTTGATGCTATGTGACGTTCTATGGGCATGAAACATACCTTCACTAATACAGAAGCACTATTAACCTCAACAGTTTAATTTCTAGATCTAGCAGTTTCATAATGCATTTTTTTCTAATTATTGCTGAAGAATGCATAGTGTGTATGAACTCAAGGGAAAAAATACGAAAAAAGGCAAAATTTTACTTTGAGTAAAAATAAGGGTTCACCCTAACTGAAAAAAATCCTTGAGTGTAGCTTTTCTTTGTTCAGTAAAACATTTGCTACCTGAGAAGAGTTATGCTAAGAAGAGCACATTATGGCTTTCCAACAAAACAGTTTTTAATACTCATAAGAAATGTGTAACAACTCAAACAGCAAAGGAAGCAGAGAAGAAACATGTTTTTGACACAGAGAAAAACATCCCTACGTTACATAAACTATCAAATTTACTCAATTCAGTGCAGCTTTGGGTAACATGAGAGCTCAGAGAGAATTTCTAAGAACTCTTACTGGCATTTTTTGTTACCTTTTATAGTACCAGAGAGGTTTCCTAGACTTTACATCTAAGCACTTCATGGACGACTAACGTTGAACATCTTTTAACATTGAGCTTTTACTGCTATGACTTGGGTCCGCAATGAACAGGTGCCAGCATATGTGTGTGTGTGTGTTAAATCTCAGCACCCATATACGGTAACTCTCTCCTCCAGTGTGCCATTTAGTTTAGTCATATACAGTTTGAGAAAATGATTAGACTTAACTGCATTTTATTTTGATCCATAACATTTGCATATGCCCCAAGGAAAGCATAACTCCTGCTTGCTTACCAAAATAAGCCCTGCTTTTATACCCAGCCTTTCACTCCCGCCCTGTGCTCTGCATCCCACACTTCCCTACACTGAACCTCATGCACATACACTCACAGTCAAACATCCCACCCCCACCTGTAGCTCCCAAGATGGCCAGCATCAGGAAGACAGGTAAGATGATTTGCAACGCTACTTGGAATTGTGGCTCACCTGCATTGTACCAAGGCTTGTGGGCAGATTGTAATTTGTACTAGTCATGGAACCAAAACACAGAGCCTTCGGTCCTATGTAGCTTGTGGCTTTCATGCCTACATGGACTTTAATGTATTTGCAGCAATCATCTGTAAGATGATTCCTGGAAGAATCCATTCACCTCCCCTGGGTGAGCTGAGAAGTTCTTGTGGCTCCCAGAGAAGAGTTCACATTTCTTAAAAACAGCCCCCAGGTCTGCCCAGAAGCTGCATGACTAAAAGCAGTTTGGATGGGGAAAAGCTTTAGCACCCCTGGTTGCACGTGCAAAGCTGCATGGGCAATGTTAGAGGATTCCTGTATTTCCTCTTTCAATGTGAGATGTTGGTTCCTATAGTAGATACTCCCATTAAGAATTATTTAAAACTAATATTTTTGCTTAGAGGCTAAAGTCCATTGGACAGATCATAATTTAAGTGTCCTTTGGGAGAATGGTAAGGGTTATGCTTGTAAGACTTGAACATTGACTCCGAATTTCTGTGGCAGTGATAATTAATTGAGGCAACCTAGAGCTTTTAAC
>PVJA010004948.1:0-82178 GCA_004027025.1 Myocastor coypus | reverse complement strand
CAATGCTCACTACCTACGTTGCAATGGCTGATGGGAACAGTACCACCAACCACAGAATTACTACTCTGGTCTTTGACGTCTCCTCTTAAGTCATTTTGAAAATTGGGTTTTGGGTGTCACAACATAATCTTTCTGATTGACAAGAGGGGGTGTCTGTGGGAAGGAAGAGCAAAACAACCTCAGGAAGGAAACACAATTTGCCTTCTTGTTGTTCAGAAGAAGTCAACACGGATCAATTAAAGCAAGAAGAGTACTTTTCACAGAGGCAAATGTAGCTCAATCTCCAGTGAGTTCACAGTTACACTTACAGGCAGCCAGGCTGTCATTTATCTCGGGCAGCTGTCATGCTTCAAGCACCTGATGAGGCAGTGCAGGGTAAGTTCTCACTGGGCCCACCCTCTAGCCTGGCACTGTACCAGGTCCATAGGAGCCAAAAGACACAGAGCCATTTTGCACTGACCCTAGGAACTTTTGAGACACCCACTAGCCCAAGGGAGCTGGAATAATTCTGTGTGAAGCAAGCTGCTTACTGGCAGAAATGTCATCTGGATGTCCCCAAGTGCCTCAGTGGACGCAATCTCACACCCACGGAGGCTTACACTCCACAAAATCATGTGCTAGAAAGCCAGAAGGATGTGTGGCTTGCCGGGTTTTCATGCCGAGAAGCTAAACTTAGCTCCTTTCAGAACTGCAGGGAAGTAGGCGCGTCTTGGTGGCAGTGGATAGAGGTGAGAGAGCGGGCTTCCTGTGGGAGGCAGGAAGGGCCACCGGTTGACCTCAGCGGGAGGAGTCTGCATGTGCGCTGGGCGACGCGACGGAAGAACAGAGCATGAGTGGGTGGCCAAGCAGCCCGGAACGGAACAGTTGTGGGTGAGGCTTGTGAGGACAGAGTGTAAGGCCACAGGGAAACTCAGCAGGAGGTGGGCGGGTGGACAGAGGGAGGCCACCCACTGTGTGACAGAAATGGGGGCACACGGATGTGTGAAGGCTGAAGCTTTTCCTTTTATTAGAAGGCATGTACTAAATATAGCGTTTTGCCATTAAAACCTCTTCAAAATCCTCCGCAACCCTGGTAGAAGAGACGGACTTGAGGGGGGTTTGTCTCCCCTAAAATGCACTCTAGGTGGGGACAAAGTATCATGGGGTGATTACCTCTGACCTATTTAGATGAACAAGAAATAAAAGCTAGGTCTCCAGGAGCTCAGAGAAAAGAGAAGACCTTCA
This sequence comes from Myocastor coypus, assembly GCA_004027025.1. Taxonomy (NCBI): domain Eukaryota; kingdom Metazoa; phylum Chordata; class Mammalia; order Rodentia; family Myocastoridae; genus Myocastor; species Myocastor coypus. Next base: position 80,954 of record PVJA010004948.1, on the reverse strand, counting down.
TCTCCTACCTATAGCAAATGGTGACAGTCAATTCAGAGGACTTCCGGGACCCCAAACTTTCATTCCTGTTCTGTAGTAAGTGTCTCAGTGTCTTTATCTATAGAATAAAAGTAACACGCACCTGTCTAATGGGGTTACTCTTGCAACAAAATCAGAGGGCAGGTGAGGTGTTTAGCCTCATGGCTAACACATAGAAAATGCTCAGCGATGCAGTGTATCATCTAAGGTTCTTTCCAATTCTAATACACTTAGCTTCTGTGACTTCTGTCAAAGCTAGTTTTATCTTCCTCCAAAGCAGGACCGTGAATGCCCTGAAACTCCATGCAAGGTTCCTGGGAAATGTGCCTGCCTCACTCGTAATCCTCCCCATCCGTGGAAAGGGGCTTCAGTGAGGAGACATCCTTTCTGGTATTGCTGACAGGTTCTGACTCAAGCCAGGACAATTTTTTTTCTCCAGAGGTTTTGTAATGCGGTGCAAATATAGACAGTGGGTATTACTGGAGCGGAGTTATTTATTTTATTGTTTTTTTTTTTTTTTCTTGCTTCAGAACTTTTGTTTGTTTATTTATTTTTATGGCCAGCTCAGCCTGCCCTGAGGGCAGGGCTGGTGCAGCATGTGGTGCCGGGGATCAAACCACGGTCCCTGCAGCCGCCTAAGCTCTCCTAAGCAGGCACTTTAGACCACTGCTGGGCCCCTGGAGCTGAGTTACTGAAGATGAACACAGTAGTCCCTTTAACACCACCTTCTTGGCACCTGGGACAGTGCTGGTTCCTGTCCTGCCCTTATATGCATTTGTTTTTCTCCAATGCAGGAGTGACCTTGGCATCCTTCTTGCTTGTCTGTATCGGCTAGAGTTAATTTTCTCTGCTTGCATACAAAGGACAGGTCAATGATAAAACATATACACACACGATCGCAATATTTGGAAAGAATAACCTTATATTGTGTTTATGGTAGTTTCACAGTAGTACTCCTGACTTCCCTCTCCCACCTCCCAAGAATGGTTCAGCTCCAAGAACTCAAGACCTTGATGAGCCGAGGTCGCAGGGAGGGAAGGTTCATTTGATTCATTCGTGAGCAAAGTTCCTAGAGCAGATCTTAATGCGCTGACTTTTCCCACCATTTGGAGTCCAGGGAATGGTACTGAAGATCCTGCCAAGTCCCTAAACGACCCTTTGTACTAGAATGCCACCAACAAGCAGATAACTGTTTTAATCGAGTCATTACCCAGGAGAGAAAGGAGCTGAAGGAGGAAATTGGGAGCACTAATTATATCCATGACAATCTAGAGCCCAGAAGATGGGAACAAAGTTTTAAAACCACCACAGCTTCTCAAAATCTCTATTTGTTCTGTTCTGTTTTGTTCTGTCTTAGAAGCCAACTGCTCCTGGGGCCCAAGTTTTCCAGTCCTTTTGACTTTGATAAACAGATGTTGACAGCTGCTGAAAGGGAGGCAGCTGTTGTAAGGAGTCCAGAGCGTTATTAAAAAATCTCCTCATTATTATGTAATACAGTAAGTTTAAAAGAACAAAGCTCCCAGAAGAAGGGTCTTATAACAAGCCCAGGTGAGGTCAAGTTAAGAGTCCGAACTGTTTTTTAGGTTATGTAGAGGGAAGAGGCTAGCTCTGAGTTGTCACTGAGTTGCTCTTTTTAAGGGATGCAAACAGAGCCCAGGATGTGACAATGGCCATTGTTGACAGCAGAGGCAGGAGCAACAGGTGGCCCAGGGACAACAGGAAATGTTCTGACAGTGTCCAGTCCAATGTGTGACTTGCAACATAGTTGACAACAGGCAGGACAGACAGGTAGAACCAGCTAAAAAGACACGGTCAGTCCCTTAACAAAGAATTATGGGAAAAGCCACTTGCTCATGTTATCTGGGCAGTAACAGTATGCTTTCGGAATGTAGAACATTTTTTTCTCCCAACTTACACTAAGGTATGACTTAATTATACATAGAGTTCAGGGTTAAATGTGTTTCTAATTTTTTATTGCATATCACTATATAAAAATCCAAATGGCTGAGTAATACCAAGTACCTTGGCAAATCCTAATTGGGCTTCCAGAGTCAGCCCACTTTCCAGAATGCCCCAGAAGGGACTATTTTATGGCAGGCCAATCATTATGTATATAGAGCCTAAGGGACATGGTTCAACTTTAAGGGCTGGTCTTGCAACCTATTATTTCAGTAATGGACACACTGCCTGCACTGAGGGTCTGACATAATTAAGGACCCTGAAACATCAGCAATCGGGTCATGAGATTTTTCTGGACAATCCAGAAAGTAGGACAAAGATTCTCATGTTGATGAAAAAAAAAAAAAAAAAAAAAATTGGGGAACCCTTCCAAAAGGCCATATAAATTTAAGTTAGGATGGTTATTTGGAGCAAAGACTGCCTTGGCTTTAATTATGAATTTGAAGATTCATGACTCACTTAGAGGGAAGGCTTGTTTTATCTGCGAACAAAGAAATGTGAATGTGAATGAGGGTACCAGCACGCTGTGAAGGGGGCGACCAACACACTAATTATGTATGATGGACTTACTTCATCAATTACAGACCGCTAGATAGTCAATGAGACCTCAAGAACTTAGACAGCAAATTCCTGAGAAAATATTGCAAAACATACAGGAAGATGAATGTGCTAGCAGGCATCTCCTCTGTGTATTCAAAATAAAAGCAGCTCTAGAGCAATGGCTCAATGCTAGTGTGAATTCAGGCAAGGGAGAGAAGTAGAGGATGGGCTGTAGCCTCCTGCCTCAGCCCTGGGTGGCTGGGCACAGCCAGATTCCAAGTGTGTCTCAAGAGAGCCCAGGCCCAGCTTAGAGCTCTATCAGGAGACCTACTCTCAGTCCCTGAGAGAAAGGCTCGTGTATATCTCCAGGACCCGACTCCAAGCCGTATGTCATTCTCTCTTTGTCATTACGTATACACTAACACTCCTGGTGATCATTTCATAAATTGCCTTTCTTGTGAAAGAAATGATCCATTAAAGAAAGCCCACTGCTAACAGCAGCAGTAGATGAGTGAAGTCCTCGCACAGTGGCATTCTTCATAAAATCAAAAGCGAACTATTGATTTTGGTAGCTGTTATGGTTGGCATTTAGGTGGCCTCCCCCAAAGCTTCATGCAGTCATTGGGGCAGCTTCTAGAGGTTGTGGTTAATTTATGGTCCAATGCTGGGATTATGGGGTTTGAATGCTGCTAGGATTATGGGTGTGAGTGTCACACCCATCCCGGGACAGATAGCCTGAAGGCAACAGAAGGAAAGGAGAGACGCTTTCTCTCTGCCTCTGCTGCTCTGCCACTGCTTCTGCCTTTTGGCTCTTGCTGTTTTGCTATTTTCCACTGCCGTAAGAACATATTTCATACAGACCAGTGTGCTGGGCAGGCATCTCCTCTATGTATTCTGCTTCCCTCTGCCATGTGCTACTCTGCCTTGGAGCCAGCCTTGGAGTATGGACTGAAACCTCCACTAACTGTGAGCTAAAAAAACTTTCCCTTCCTTAATGTGGGGTGTTGGGTATTTTGTCCCAGCAATGAAAGAAAAGTAACTGAGACAGTAGCAGACAAATTCACTTACATGGACTGAGGAAATTATATATAACTTTTGGGCATCGTAACTGTTGCCAAAACTACAACTTATAGAGGAGTTTAAATAGTGTAGTAATATTCACAAATTAGTGGACTCTCAAGGACTGGGGATCTATGCTTTAAGAATCTTAGTAGACTCAGCTCTAGAGAGGCAGACTTTGTCAGACTTCACAGGATGGCTGTCCTAGAGCAGTGCCAAACACAAAGGAGGGCAAGACAGCCTGCAACCAAGAATGTAGTACCGAGTGGTTTGTATGTATAATTTAGATACTGATACAAGTGCAATGGGAAGTCTGCAGACATTTTTACATTGTGTGTATGTGTGGGAGAGAGAGAGAGAGAGAGAGAGAGAGAGAGAGAGAGAGAAACATGCTTTGGTTTCTGTTTTAAAAGGATCTGCTCCTACCCTGTGGAGAACAAACGACCAGAGGAGCATTTTCAAAAGAGGCAGACAAGGTATAAGAGGTGGAGTAAGGCTCACTGTGGAGAAGGCTCTGAGGAGCCGCCATGTTCAGGACCACTGTGGTCTGCATTTGAGGCTGTCAGCTGATTCCAGATAAATCAAAGCCTGGACCCCACAAATTCACTGATGAAGTGGGGCAGCAGACTGAGAGAGGGAGCAAGCATAAGCTGGGCAGGAGGATGGGGTAGTGGTGGCATTTATTGCGACTGTGAAGATAGGGTGATACCGATGTGGGGAAGAGAATCTGGTTCTGTGAGACTCGTCAGGTTTGAGGTAAGTGTTAGACATCCTGTGGAGAGATCACCTAGACCTCAGGTAGATGCCAGTCACTGTTCTGGAAATCAGTGAGGTACACAGAGCAGGATGGCATTTAGGATTAAAAACTAAATTAATACTGAATTAATTAATACTAAGTTAATTGCTAAATGTCTGAGGCCTACTCTCTGTCTTAAAAATGGAGAAAGCTCTAGTGAAGACAAAATGCCTTCAGTCGCTCTCGGTGAAAAGAGAAAATATACATTCCTTGTGGCCAATAGGGAAGAGTCCTAAGACATGAAAGTCCCTCCTACACTTGTCAACCTACTCTAATTACACGAAGCCCCAAAGAAATAATTAAGAATCTTTTAAATGTCAGATGTGCTGGTTACCAAGGCCCTCATTTTCTTGAGATTCATTATATTCTAATCAGACAGGATTGGAAGAGTATCTAGAAAGGAGAAAAGGAAACAGAAATACACTGAAATAATAATTAGTAAAACGAAGTAGGTGGAGTCAGTAAAGAAAAAGAAGACCGTAACAAACGCAAGCTATTTCTTGAGAGGAAGGAGAAATTTCACACAACACTTAGTTCTCTGACTAACCAGGTGTGACAGAGGACTATCAAATGCAAATTACTTCTTTCACTACTACAGGGAAAGACTACATCTTTATGCAGCATGGGAAGTCAGAACCTTCCATTACTTGGCTTTAGGATTCAAAAGAACACAAGAGGGATGATCAAGGTCGCCAGAGGAGAGCCAAGAGAACCCTTCGCTACACTGGCTGCCATACTTAAATATTGCAGGAGGTTAGCAGCATTGAATTGCACAGAAAGGTCACAGCCATCCTCCCTGGCTTCCGGCACCTTCTGGTGTCTGCTTTACTGCCTGCCATATTATGGGATGGTGAGGTAGCCACATGAAAGAACGATGCTGTGTATGCATGGTAGGCATGGGCTGCACCGAGGTTATGGGAGAGGAGACGCGAATGGTGAGAGGAGGTGGTGATGGTTGTACCATGAGGCACTCGGCAACCGCAGTACTGCCTCTGTGGTGCCCAGTGTGGGTCTGCTTCCTTCTAGACAGAGACTCACACCTGAAATTTCCTAACAGAACAGGAGGTCTACACTTCTCCTCAGAGATGGCATTCGGCCCCAAAATGCAGAGAGTGACACATTTGGGTGATTCACTGCCTAGCCCGTGACCAGCAGAAAAGCTCTCAAGGATGATTACAACCTTTATGAAGGACTGTTTTAAGGATCGGGATGCTGAAGACATTCAATTAATATTTGCTCATAGAAAGGGATGGAATTGTCTCCTTGCATAATCTTATTGGCACAAAAACAAAGACAAAACAACAACAGAACAGCTGGAATTCTACCCTTAGAAGGGAAAGGAGCACAGTGCCCTTCAAGTTTAATAAAAGTACTGGTTCTGAGCTGAATATGGGGGCGTCTGCTTGTGATCCCAGAACTCTGGGAAACTGAGACAGGAAAATGGCAAGTTCAAGCCTAGCATGGGCTCTTTCTCAAAACCAAAAAATGTAAAGGGCTTGGAACGAAGATTTTTCTGGGTTCAATTCCCAGTACCCTCCCCTGTGTGCAATTGGGCCTGAATGTGGCACAAAATAATCTTAGTAGCATGCAGTATATTCTCTTTGAGCAAGGCACTTGGTAAACCATGTATGTATTCCAGTCAGAGAGGCAAAACACTGGCAAGTTAAAAAAGTAGATGTTACAGAGTGTGAGATATCATTCTGTAAAACTGAGGAAAGGTGTCTTTGGTCACACATACAAGTAAGATGGAGTCTCTTGTTCAGCTGCCTTAAAAAGATCTTCATACAAAAAAAAAAAAATATATGACTGAAAGATTCAGCTGTTCCAAATGTTTTGCAATCAATCTGAGATATTCATATAGCTTTTTGTGCATCAACAAATATTGACACAATTCACTTTCTCCCCCTTCCCCTCAACAACTGTCTGATTATAATAGGCAACTGAAGCTCAGCACAAATGTCTGGAGATTTTCATCAAATATCCCCCAAAGTACACATCTAGTGCTACAAATTTTGTCATTGAAATATGCTTTTTTTTTTTTAAAGAATTTTTTTTCTTGTTTCAGAACTTTTGTTTGTTTATTTATTTATTTTTATGGCCAGCTCAGCCTGCCCTGAGGGCAGGGCTGGTGCAGAATGTGGTGCCGGGGATCGAACCACGGTCCTTGCAGCCACCTAAGCTTTCCTAAGCAGGTGCTTCAGGCCACTGAGCCATCCTGCAGGGCCCAAAATATGCTTTCTTAAAACTCAACTTGGGGGTGCCCGGCGGGATGGCTCAGTGGTCTAAAGCACCTGCTTGGGGAAGCTTGGGCAGCTTCAGGGACCACGGTTCGATCCCCAGCAGCACATGCTGCACCAGCCCTGCCCTCAGGGCGGGCTGAGCTGGCCATGAAAATGAGTCAATAAAACAAAATAAAAGGTTCTGAAACAAGAAAAAAAAAATAATAAATAAAATAAAAAATTCTTTAAAAACCCCTCAACTTGGGGTCGGTGAGATAGCTCAGTGGTCTAAAGCACCTGCTTAGTCAAGTTTATGCAACCACAGGGACTGCAGTTCAATCCCCAGCACCACATGCTACACCAGCCCCACCCCCAAGGCAGGCTGAGTTGTCCATAACAGAAAGAAAGAAAGAAAGAAAGAAAGAAAGAAAGAAAGAAAGAAAGAAAGAAAGATTTGTTTTTGAATGAACTTTTATGGGTAGGGTTGCAGCATGACATGAATTCTTAGTTTTTGTCTCAAGTAACAAAAAGAGATAGGTAGAAAAGCCAGTCAAGATGAAATTCTGCAAGTTCATAGTCATTTTATTTTAATTTTTTCTAAGAATTTTTATTTTTTTCTTGTTTCAGAGCTTTTGTTTGTTTGTTTTTTTGTTTATTTTTATGGCCCGCTCAGCCTGTCCATGAAGGCAGGGCTGGCACAGCATGTGGTGCCGAGGATCGAACCGTGGTCCCTGCAGCCGCCTAAGCTTTCCTAAGAAGGCGCTTTAGACCACTGAGCCATCCTGCCGGGCCCCCCATAGTCACTTCTAAGTTCTCTGAAGGGAAAGCATTTCCAGGAGATGAGTAATAGATCCGAACAACCCCAATTTGACTATGAAGATACCTTTGCTTTTTGCCTAAACCGGCAGCCTTTGAATCTCACCTTGTGGTTCTTGAATGGGAAAGCAAAAGGGAGGAGGGAGGCAGGTGAGAGAGAAACAGTGGAGACAGAAGCAGGGATGCACAGGGTCCATGAGGGAGAACACGTCATCTGCATGCTGCACACGAATTGTCACGTTGCAGAAAACTAGAAAGGCAAAGCCCTGCAACCGGATGAAGAGGTTGTGGACAACTACAAGGTCTAGGATCTCACAGATATTTAAAAACATTATAGTTTTGGGTTTTCTCATCAAAAATCTACCAACGGGCTCTGGCCATTTTAGAAGACTTTGGGGCACCCTGTTGGTTGGACTACAAAGCCTGTCTGAGCAGGGAACTAGAGAGACATAGGGATACCTGTGTAACCCTCAGCTCTCTCTCTCTGTGATTCCTTGTGGTTGGTGTTTCTCCCAGTAAGGTACATTGGGGAGACATCCATGTCTCTGTCCTTCATGCCTATGTTGTGTACTATGAAACAGACTGCAGTGACATCATAGGACTGGACAATCCAGAGAGCCACAGACAGCTATTCTGAAATGTCATTCAGCAAATGCCCCCAGAGCCCAGTCTCCAACCATGAGGGGATGCCCACCAAGGAAGAGAACCTGGCTAGTAGCTCTCTTTCATGCTCACCAATGCCCCTTCCATTCTTCTGCTACCCATTGTCCCAGTGGCAGGGAAGGCGCTGGTATAATCACACATAGCTCCTACAAGGAAAGACCACCACTGTAACAAGATGAAACCAGATATCCCAAGTTGAGGGTAGGAAGGGGGACGTCCAGGTTGGCGGAGGGTCAGTGGACAGACTAACCAAGGAACCCAGGCTTTCTGTCCCAGTTATCAAGTGAAGCTCTTAGGCTTCTCCCACTTTATTACCAACTGCACCAAAGCCAACACTCTACCATGTAATCCACTAGACCAGGCTCCTTGAAAAGAGAGCAAAATTTAACTTCTTGACACTTACAATTAATTAGCGCTTTGGTTTTGGGGTGAAGTTCAAAAAGAAATATATGGACTAGTCTTGGTGACTCACTGCCACCATAAAGTGTAGAAAGGGAAATAGTAACACTTCCTGACAGTTACTAGAAAAATGGTGGAGAGACATGGCAGAAACTGCCTTAGCTACAGTACACCTTCCAGCGCTGAGGCCATGTTGATGTCATGCGCCTCCTGATGTAACACAAGAAGTGTACCTGACCTCCACAAAAACCCCAGTCAAATAGTGAGTAAAGCATCAGACAAATTCAATCCAAGGTACAGTCTACAATATGCCTGAGCAGTATTCTTTAAAACAGCAGTTCTCAACCTGTGGGTTGTGACCCCGGTGGGGGGGTCGAACGACCAAAACACAGGGGTCACCTCAAGCTATTCTGAATCACAACCGTAGCAAAATTATAGTTTGTTTTTTTTTTTTTGTCTTTTTGAGACAGGGTCTCACTATGCAGCTCAGGCTGGCCTTGAGCTCACTTTTGTAGCCCAGGCTGGTCTCGAACTCGCATCGATCCTCCTGCCTCAGCCTCCCGAGTGCTGGGATTACAGGTGTGCGCCACCACGCCTGGCAAAATTACAGTTTTGAAGTAGCCACCAAAATTATTTTTTGGTTTGGGGTCACCACAACATGAGGAACTGTATTGTGGGGTCACAGCATTAGAAAGGTTGAGAACCACTGCTTTAAAACCAACAAGGTCGTCAAAAGTAAAGTAAAGTCAAGCAACAAACAAAACCAGAAGAGATTTACGAGATGTAGCGACCATTGTCATGTGGTATCCTGGGGCCCCAAAAGGACTTCATGGTGAAAAGTGGTGACGCTGGATGCTTTGGTACCAATAACATATTAATGTCAATTTTCTAGCTTTGACAAAATTATTTAACATTAGGAGAAAGGGATGAAAGATACATATATATTCTGTTTCTTTTTTGGTAAGTTGAGTATTATTTCAAAATAAGTTTATTTAAAAAATAGTTTTGGGCTGGAGAGATGGCTCAGAAGTCTAAGTACCTGCCTGGCAAGTGTAAGGAACGTTGTTCAATCCCTGGTACCACATGCCTGCTGGCTCTAGAACCAGGTGTGGTGGCACACACCTGCAATCTCTGGGCTGGGGAAGCTGAAACAGAGGGATTACTAAGAGGGATTACTAAGCTACATAACGAGACCCTGTGTCAATTGTAATAATAATAATAATAATAATAATAATAAATAATAATAATAATAAATAATAAAATACTTGAGTTCCAATAGATCTCAACGCAAAATGAAACCTTAATTTCTTTTTTGAGGATTTATACTGATGCATTAAAATAACAGAAGGTGACCTATACATTACAGAAAATTTTAAAATGTAGACAAAATAAGGTGTCACAGTTTTACTACCGGGCTGTCTACTCTTCCTGTCTCAGGGAACATTTTCTCTTTAGTTCTCTTTTTAATATACAGGCACATGTATAGCTGCCAGTATGAGATCTTAGACTACACACTGTTCAGAAGTCTTACATCTCAGCCAACAATATCTTCTTTTTCTATATCAGAAAATTTGCATACCACCTAATGCTCTTACCTTATTCAAAGCCATCCTACTCACTTCCTTACAGATAGCTTATTCAAGCCAGCACCTAATCCTGGATGATAGTATCTGGTGATTATGACCCTGACACATTTTTTAATTAAACCAGTTTTCCCTACTGATTTTGATTTGTAAAGATGCGGTGCAAGTGACCCTGGGGAATATCTCAGCTTCTGCATTGCCGTGATAACTTCTTCCTGGTGATGCTTAACTTGTGCCAGTGGATCCTAGAAACAGAATGATCTACCTAAAATCTTGATGAACAAATGTTAAGCATTTCTGTCCAGAATCATCATAAATGATGTATTGTTGGGTTCAATTACATCAAAAACATGGAACATCAGGATTTTATAACACTAGTGATATGGTAGTTACGAGCTTACAGTGATTGTCATATATTCCTTATTTTGGATACTTTATTATGTTTTCCTGTTGAGATCAGAGAACAACATGTACAATCAGTGGGAGTTTGGTAATATAACAAATTTCCTTTTCCTCTATAAGCTATATCTCCAGCGATTTTTTAACAGTAACTTGCCTGAATTGATACTTTCAACTGAGATCAATGGAAAAAAATTTTTTTTAAGCTCTATTACTATTGGCTGGTTTTCTTCTATGATGTAAAACACTCTCAAATCAACTGAGGCCTGCTGGGTTGCCCTTAAATACAGTTCATTGCCAAAGTGGCATGAGAAATACTGGCTGAAACATTTCAGTGGTTTACTTAAGGGAGAACCAAAGACAGTTAAAGGCTGATGGTATGACAGACCCAGGAATCTGCTTCATCTACAGAGATTCAGACAGGCGCTTAAAGGACTGGAACAATACGAGGGGCGCCCGACCTCAGTCCCTGGGCAGCTGCTCCTGGGCTGGCTCCATCTGAATCCCAGGTCAAAGGGAAGCAGGCATCTCCTGCTGCTCTCACGAGGGCCTGCCCACTCTATTTCTACTCTTTATATACAAATCTGGCTTCCACCCCAAGAATGACTTCCCCCTGAAAGTGAGCCCCCTAAACCCTAATCAATATATCAGAACACTAAGTTCCTCTAGACCCCTAACATGGCCATTTTGCCTCCCAAATACAATAACCACAGTCTCCAATAACCAAAAATTACATGGAGGAACAGGGGGGCTCACTTCCTTGTGGCTTTAACTGAAAATGGTGCCAAAAGCCCTGGAGTCAAATTATTTTCCCTGGAGCATAACTATTACCTACTGTTAAAAAAAAAAAAAAAAAAAAAAAAAAAAAGGTGTAATACAGTCTGCTTCTAACACAGTCCTGTCTGCTAAAATCAGCATCATAAAAGTCTTCTATCGTATTTTTAACTCTTTGTCTTTTTCATTTAAAAGCAAGGGTCTAGCTGTGGCAACTTGTATGTGGGGTGCAATCTGCGGATGGGTGTAATAAAAGGATTTGCTGGGGCCCGGCAGGATGGCTCAGTGGTCTAAAGCACCTGCTTAGGAAAGCTTAGGCGGCTTCAGGGACCGCGGTTTGATCCCTGGCACCATATGCTGCACCAGCCTTGCCCTCAGGGCAGGCTGAGCCGGCCATAAAAATAAATAAACAAACAAACAAAAGTTCTGAAACAAGAAAAAACATAAATAAAATAAAAAATTATTTAAAAAAAAATATTTGCTTTTTGCAGTTCACGTGGCTCATCATAAAAACCCTGATGTGCCAGGGGCCAGTCTATACAGCTAGTTTCAAGTAGCGGCTACATGGAAATCTTTCCAATGGGTCAAAGTCTTTCAAGGTTATGCAGTCACTGGCAGAAAGACTCCTGTTGCCTATGAACATCACAAGGAAATGGAACAATAGTGAAATGGCTTCAAGGAATAAATGAAAGCAAGTAGTCGTACTTATCATCCAGGGTATAAGATGAGCAGTATGTCACGTCTGCAAAATCTTGAGGGCAAAGCATCTGTTGGTAGCCAAGGACACTTTAAACTATGAACAAGAAAGAGCAAGGGAAGAAGAAGACCGATTCTCACATCTCCACCATAGGATCTGAGCACACACATCTTAGGACAGATACACAGATACACAAGGCATACTGAGCAGGATGCAGGAGGGGCCCAGTGCTCTGGGATTCCGCAGTGGCAGTTGGTCCGCTGCCTTGTTGCACTTAGCCTAGGTGGAATCAGGACTGGAAGGTCTCCAGCAATGCATGAGTCTATCAGATGAAATGTTCTCAAATGTAGCTCAAATGCTAGCGATGAATCTAGAGTCACCCCGAGAAAATTGCCTGCAAAAGTAAACATCAAGTGACAAGTCACTGATTTGGGGAAAGAAGTCCCATGGGTGTTTAAGCAGTTGTCACACGAGGGGATGCATGCAGAAGAACTGGGAAAGGGACAGTCATACAAATGGGAGGAGAAACCCTTGAACTTGATGTATGTGAGGGTTCCTGTCTATACCACTGGGCTCATCCATACTGCACATCCTTCCACGAGTGACTGTCCCTCCTAGCTTACCTGTGTGCACTGCTCTCCTGATGATGCACCTGACAAACAGGTGAGACAGCTATGCACAGGAGAGCATCTGCAAGTGTGGCCCACACTGTGCATCCCTGTGTGTGCCCAAGTTGGTCATGCTCCCCAAGAGTGGTCAGTGAGCAGGGTGCCCGTACCCTGGAGATCAACCGTGATGGGCCACTGTCCTTTACAGCCACAGGCTTCTGGTGGAGTCCTGCACAGATTTTGGCTTCAAATCCAGAACACGTACTATGCGCCACTTAGTTCCCAAAGCTACCAAGGGGGTACTACTGCCAGCCTCCACATTAACATGCTGGAAAGCTAAAACACCTGGATCAGTTTAGTGCTTCTGTCTGCTTCCACCGCGGGACATGGCTGGGGTCTCTTCACAGCCATTTAGGCACTAGATAGAAGGAGCAGAGGCCCCTTCACAAACCACAGTCATTTCAATGTGATTAAAAAATAAATAAAATCCTATCCTTTGCAACAACATGGACGAGCCTAGAAGACATTATGTTAAGGGACCTCAGCCAGGTGCAGAAAGAGAAATCCCGCATATCCTTACTCCTCTGCAGCCAATGAATACACTGATCTGACAGAAGTGGCCAGTGGACTGCTAATTACTAGAGGCTGGAGGACAGAGGAGAGAAAGGGAGAGAGGGGCTGGATGCGAAACAGAGTTAAATTGGTAGAACGAGTTCCAGGCCCTACAGCACAGGATCATTCTGGTTAACCACAACGTATCATATAATTCAGATGTACAATTAAAGATTTACTGTCTGACTGCTGAATGGGCATTTAGAGACTTTCAGTCACATGCCTCGGAACACAGAGAGCACAAAGCGATTCTGCAGGGATACTGCAGTACGGGACCAGCTTGCCCTTGAGGACCAAGTCCTCATTCGCCCTACAGAGGGGTGTCTGACTACCTCAGGGCCTCATGGAGGTTGCTTCCTAGAGCTCCCTCCACCCAGGAGCCAGCCAACTAGGGACTGAAACCTCTACAAACTGTGAGCCAACAGAAACCTCTCCTTTAGTGCTGGGTGTTGGGTCCCAGTGACAAGAAAGTGACTAAGATACCCCATTCCACACAGGCCTGCTGCCCTCCCTCCCAGCAGGTGTTACTCCAGATGGCCTCCTGCATGCAGATCTCAGCTTCACAGTGTATTTCCCAGGCCCTCACCTACAACAAATCCCCACGCTCAGTAGCAGCTCCATGTCAGGAGCCAGGGTTTGTTGTCCTTTGGTTTGTTTCGGTCTACACATGATCGCCAAAGCCACATCCGTAACTGGCCACACAGTCGTCTATGCATGTGTGTGATGTCTGGCGCTCATATGCAACTTAATCATCAAGAAGTTCTTACATTTATTTAATGCATCTCTTTCTGGGCACTACAAAATAGTATTAAATGTACTTCTTTGCATTTTCAAGCCATTCCTCTGAAATCTTAATCAGAAATTTGTGTTTGTGTTTTGAGACTTGCCTTTGCTATGCAATCCAGGTTGCCTTGAATTCACTGTGTAACCCAGGCTGACCTCAAACTCATGGCAATCCTCTTGCCTCAACTTCCCAAGTACTGGGATTATAGGTACATGCTACCACATCCACCTATGTTCATAATTTTTATTATAATTAAAAATAAACATTGAGGGGCAGCAAGATAGCTCAGTGGACTAAGCCCCTGCTTAGGCAAGCACAGGACTGGGGTTTGATCCCCAGCATCACAGCCTCCCTGCCCCCCCCCCAAGAGTGCTGAGATGGCCACTGAGTGGTGGCCCATGCCTGTAACCACAGCCCCTGGAAGGCTGAAACCAGGACGATCACTATGAGTCCAAGCTGTGTAGTGAAACCCCGTACCAAATACAATTAAAAAAAAAAAAAAATCCCATTCGGTTGTGAATATAGATACCTCTAGGACTTCTCCTGGGACTCTTATGAAATGCATACAGATGGGGTGGGCCTTGTACATGGCTGACCTCTGGGCCTGAAGAGGAAAAGACCTTGATGAGAGATAGGCAGTGGACCTTGGGAGCCTACAATGTGCCCAAACATGTGAATCTTGTAACTACTACATGAATCGTGGCCCCATGGAGAAGGTGACAGTTCAATAAAGACCTGAAAGAGGCAAGGCAGTGGTCCACAGCCCTGTCTGCAGAGGAACCACCTCTGCAAAGTTCCTAAGCCCAGACCATACCTAGCCTGCCTGAGGAGCAATCATGCAGCCAGTGGGTCCAGTGGGAGAGGATAATGGGAGAGTGGCACATGGTAAGAGCCACGGTTAGGGTTTATCAGGTGATGGAAATGACCCCCCATGCCCCATGGAGCTAATAGGCCAAACTAATAGGACGATCAAGGATTGACTGCTGGGTTGGCAATATGGCCACTGGTAACTTGGCCAGTGGTTGATTTTCTAAAGTATGAAGAGGAGGGTGGTGAGAGTCATAAAGGAAGGAGGAGATCTGCAACCAGAGAATAAACTAACTCTTCTTTTTTTAAAATTTATTTTATTTTATTTATTTTTTTTTTTTCTTGTTTCAGAACCTTTGTTTGTTTATTCATTCATTTTTATGGCCGGCTCAGCCCGTCCCGAGGGCAGGGCTGGTGCAGCATGTGGTGCCGGGGATCAAACCGTGGTCCCTGAAGCCGCCCAAGCTTTCCCAAGCAGGCGCTCTAGACCACTGAGCCATCCCGCCAGGCCCCTAAACTGACTCTTCTTGTACGGAAGAAAAGATAGGGGGGACCTGTTTGCAGGAAACACGGGTTTGAGAGACCTTTCTAAAAAGAGAAAATAAGGATGGGGGAGATATAGCTCAGTGGCACAAATGTTTGCCTGGCAAGTGCAAAGTCTTGAGTTCAAGCCTCAGTACTGAATAAAAATAAGTAAAAAGATAAAATATGTATTTGCATGTTCCATAGACTGGTCCAGTGGAGAGAAAGGAAAAAACAAGGCCAGAGAAGAACCAGTGGAGCAATGCCTTGGCAACTCAGAGCAGATGGGATTGGTGCAGGGTAGAAGAAAGGGGAAAGCAGGCTATGTGGGTGGACAGGTAAGCTGAGGAAGTCTTGGCAGGGGACATTTGGCATCCTGGCCCATTGAGGGCTTTAGTATCCAAATCCCATTGTTTGCCCCATATCCATGCCATTCCCACTGGTAGGCCTAATTTTAGAGCAGGAATGTGCATTGAGTTTCAGACCTTAAGTCTTTAGTGTTCGGGTCATAAATTCTGGTCTCATTGAAGGGACGAGACAGTGGAAATAAGGATGTTGAGTTTGTCTCGCAGAGTTTCACTTCTCCAGTTTCCTTCCAACCTGGCTTTCTTGCTTTTCACATAGTCACTTCTACTGCTTCTGCTCAGAGATCTCCCCACAGGGGAGACAAAAAGAGCTGGTCACTTAAGTGACGGAATGCTCCTACCCAAGTGACTGCTGTCCTGTCGCACGCAGGCAGTGTGGCCCTGGTTTTCCACAGCAATTCCCCAGGCTGAGTAGCTGCGCACTTTCTCAGGAACAATGGATCCAGCCTCAGAAGGCTGCCACCACCATGCTTCTAAGCCATGGCTCAAGATTAAGAAGCAGGTGCCCCTGTCTAGATGGAGACCAACGTACACAGCCTTAGCATGTGCAGCGTGCAAAGAAAATAGCCTGTTTTCTAACACTTGGGAACAATTCACCAACTTCAAAGGGGTCAATCTGGCCAAAAACCACTCTACTAGATATTGCTAAAAAGAACAGAATGAGACACTGAAGTGTCTTGTCTTTGTCCTGAACCTCTGTCTGCAAGACTTGGTGTAAAACTTCTTCCTCTCTAGAAAACCCTTAAGTCTTTCAGTCTAAGAGAGATTCTCCTCCTCCTGAGCAGTAACGGAACACCCTGCCTCCTGGCCCTAGGCACGCATCGCCTCACATGGCTTTACATGACCACCTGTTACATGCCAGTCTGCTCCTCTGGATGGAAAGCTTGCTGAGAACAGAGACCGTGTTCCGCACAGTTGGCTTCCGTTTCCCAAAGCTCAGCAATGTCCCAGGGGTGCCCTATCACACTCACCTGGCAATGCCTTTCCAGCTGCCAACACAGGGCACCAGACTGGTTTTGTTGCCTGTACCACTGGCAAGAAGAAACCTGGGTCCTCAGTTCCATCTCTGGGGTCTCTGTGATATCCTGACACTGGGTCTTCTCTGCTTGAGTCCCTCTGCGATGTTGTTCCTTTTCTGCCCGCTTTGGCTCAGTAACACAGATCAGGGCTGGCCCACAGTTCGCCCTATGTGAGGATCCTTGTTCCCCAGGCCTGGGAGGGCAAAGCCACATGGAACCCATTGCTATTTATGATGACTGAGGTCTGGATCAGTCTCACGCTGCCCAAAAGAAGGATAATGCAACTGCGGGTATGTTTTCTGTGGTTGCTTTTATTTGGCTTGAGTTTGCTCTCTAAGCTATGTAATTCCATAAACCTTTTCAAATGATAGAACATTTCTCTTCTTGCCAGGCCTATTTCCATTTTAGGGTTTATTTAAAAAGTTGTGTTTAAAAAAAGTCACTGTAGAGATGAGGTAGGAAGTAATCCTGGCTCCAGGGGACAGATGGCATGACCCACTGGGATGGTGCCATGTCTGTACCCAAGAGAGAAAGTGGCAGAATGTATTTGTCTGAAGCGAGTTTCCATCAACCTGGGCTCCCAGCCAGTCTGCAGAGAACAGGCTGCATTAGCAACACCTCCCTGCTCAGCATCCTTGCTCAGGAAAAAGCTAAACAACCTTCTTCTGAGCTTTCCATTTTGCTCAGACCCACAAGCAGGGAAGGAAGCAAGGGGCCAGCCCATTGCAGACAGCTGAAAGAGCTCCGGAAGCTGCCCAGAGCTACAGCTTTGATGCAAAGGCAGAGCCACCGAGATCAATAGAATTTTACCTTCTCCATGAAGATTTTTGTCTTTTCTTTTACACACACACCACGGGGGCAAAAATATCTCAGGAAATTCCTGTGCAGTATCACTTAAGAAGCGCCATCATTCTTAATACAACAAACAGTAGATATCTTTTTTCTTTTGGGGGATGGGCAAGAAAATAGCTTTTGGTGAGTTGCATGAAATGGATGACAGCCTGGGAGAAAAAGAGAGGCCAAGTTGAAGCAGAAAGGATGTTTGTCTCTTTCTACAGCTTGAAAAGCTCTCTGAGTGCACGTCTGGTGGGCAGGGGGAGCAGAGCCCCAGCCCCCGTTCCTGGGAGCTGCCCATCTGCAGAGGCTGCAGGCACAGCCTGACCCTCCATGTCACCCCTCACTGCAGTCCCTTGCCAAGTGCCTTGCTCAGATCCAGACACAGAGAACTAAGCAGGAGTGGTGTGGTCTTCTCTCAGGAAACTCAGATCAAGAGGTCGCCAGACAGAAAGGTTCAGGAGTCCTGTGACGTCGATAGAAATCCTCCAAGGAACCTAGCATTACACATCCAGAGTCTCAGTATGTTTAACTACCTCTAGGATTTCCATGCAAATAACCAGAGGCACATCAACACCGACACAACAACAATCATGTCCGGTGCAGGATACAACAGAGTGAAAGTAAAACTGAAAATGCACACTGAGGAACAGAGAAGAGAGAGGCACTGGATGGTAGGATGCTATTCAGTCTGTGATTCTCATATTCTTGAAATACTTTTAACAGTGCAAAATTACTGTGGTATGTCCCACTAAAAAACAATCATGGGTTTATAAGCATAGAGTCTGCGTAAATAGCCAATGAGGTGTACACTTAAGATCCATACGCTTCAGCACTTTGTGTGTACCTTAGAAAAATGCAAATGTTCAAATAGGATATGATACCAAGTCTAAAGAGTGGCATAGTTATTTCTGCTGTGGTTGTTGTTTTGTGGATATTTGTGTGTTTAACAGTACTTGGGATTGAATCTGTGAAGTACTGAACTACCTTCCCAGTGCTTCTTATTTTTTTTATTGTGAGACAGGGTCTCATGGAGTTGGCCTGGAGGGATTCAAACTTTGAATCAGCTTCTCAAGGGCTGGAGCACAGGCAAGTGTGGCCATGACTGGTGGTAGTATTTCTGCTGATTTTTCCTTTTTGTATTTTTCAACATTTTCTGACTCTTGAGGAGTGACCATGGCCTCTGGCTCCCCATCTTGGGTCTTGGGTCCTGGGTCTGGCTCCCCCAAGCCCTCAGTCTCCTGCTGAGGGCCAAGCGATCTTCAAATGTTCACAGGCCCCCGCCCCACCTGCCCCTCAGAGCCCCCACATTAAGGCTTATTCTATCTGCAACCCCATGCCTTCTGCCATCCCTCTGTGGATCCCTGTTCTCTCCTTAGCACAAGGCCTTTCAGGACTAGAGTCCCTCCCTCTCCATTCCATGGGATGGGGCCAGGCACTCAGCACAACCTGGAATTACAGATGGCTTCCATAATTCTCTGTACATTGAACAACAAGATTTTCTGGTCTTAAGGGGAAGTTTTACCTAATATTATGCTCCCAGTGGCCAGCATGATTAGGAGCCTGGGAAGTAATTTTTAAAATCGATGAATGGAGACTCTTTTCACCCTGTTGTCAAATAACTCTAATGTAAAGGAGTTCAAACCTTAAGAGAAAGACAGAAGCTACAGTCCTCCTTCCTTCCCCCAGTGAAGGGAGCTGATACTGGGACACGGGAGGGCCACCTCAGGGCCCTGGGGCCTCTTCCTTCACTGTCATTTGTTTCCCTGCCTGGGAGTGAGGCCTAGAATTACAGTGGTACAAATCAACCAATGAACAATAAAGGAACATAAATAACGACCACTCATAAAGGAGCAGTTCTACTACCCAAACCCTGAGGATTCAGTTTAGTACCACCAATCTCTTTTAGGGGGCAAGGAGATTGAATAGTTTTAAGGTTCATAAAACAGAGTATAAACTGTCACAGATGCATGGCAGAGTGTACTGTGGGCCAAATGGCCTGCAAAGGCCCTGGAATGAAAGTACAGCAGAGGTGAACCCAGAATCTCACTGAAACTGGCTTAAGCATGAGTAGGAGGAGAGGAAGAAGGGCAGCTACATTCTTGAAAGAGAGCAGAAGGAAAGTGGGAAGGAAACGAAGGGCGAAAAGTGGAAATGGAAGAAAGGCAAAGAAGAAAAGCAATAGAAACATACAGAATGGTGGCACAAGGAAAATGGGGGAACGCAAGGGATGCTGGGAAAGGATGGTTAAGAGCTCACAGTGGGACTGGCGAGATAGCTCAGCGGACTAAAGTGCCTGCTTAGGCAAGCTTAGGGAAAGTGCAGAGACTGCGGTTCGATCCCTGGCACCACATGCTATGCCAGTCCTGCTCCTAGGGTAGGCTGACCCAGCCTGAGTCTGGGCACATGCCTGTAATCCCAGCACTGGGGAGACTGAAAGCAGGAGGGTCACCACAAACCTGAGCTTTGTATTGAGAACCTGTAACAACCAAATACATAAAAAATACAAAACAAAATACAAAAACTTAAAAAAAAAAAAAAAAGAGTACACAGCTTCTGAGATGCCAAGAGCTCTGTGTTCTCTTCCTTCCCCGAAACAAAAGACCTTTTAATGGAGCATTTAAACCTTCAGAGATTTTTTTTTTCTTGTTTCAGAACTTTTGTTTATTTATTTTTATGGCAGGCTTGAACCGCGGTCCGGTCAGTGCAGACGCCTGCAGGCGCTTTAGACCAGTGAGCCATCCTGCCAGGCCCTAAACCTTCAGAGATTTATGGCTCTTGAGTACAAGGAAAAATATTCCTCTGGGCTTTATGCAAGGATTTGAAAGCAAGATACCTTGAAACTAATTTGCCATGATCCTGTGTGGCATTTATAGATTTGCGCCTTTGCAGTACTGGGATTGAACCCAGAGCCTTTGCACCGGGCTACTTCTCTGGGCATTTTTACATCTTTTTATCTCAAGACAAGGTTTCAATAAGTTGCCCAGGCAGGACAGGAACATGCAATCTTGCTTGAGTCTCCCAGGAATGTGCTACCATGCCTGACTACATTCATTTTCTTTACAAGGGAAATGATACATGTTCTTCTTGGGCCAGAATGCATCCATGTGGATATAGTGGGGGGGCGGGGCAGGGGATGATCAGGCAAAGTCAGAAGGGGAACAGCGCTAAAGGATTCCCTCAGCAGGCTCCCCAGGCTCTGGGGATCCAGCAAACAGGTTATCAATAATGAATACTACAAGCTTTTATTTTTGTACCAGCTCCAGAGGAAAGCACAAGCCCAACAATCATCATCTCTGACCTTTTCTGATCCCTTCCTGAGAACAAACCGCTACCCTATCACTATACAGTGTTTTCCGCTTCACAGATGTGTCCACCAACACTACTGCATTTGGTCTACTAAACAGTTCCAGGAATGGCTGAGGCAGAGCAAAGGCACAGCGGACACTCAGAGGGTTAAATGATTTGGCCGAGATCATGTGGTGTGCTGAACAGTGCCCCCTAAAAAGAAATGCTGAAGTCCTTTTCCCTGTTACCTGCAAATATAACTTGATTTGGAAACAGTCTTTGTTAGTATAATTAAAAGGGCCTGGGAGATATGGCAGTGCCTGGCAAACACAGGGACCAGGGTTCGATCTCCTGCATCACATGCTGTGCTGGGCCTGCCCCGGGCACGCCAAGCTAGTCAGCAAAATCACATGTGGTAGCCCAGCAGGATGGCTCAGTGGTCTAAAGCACCTGCAGGCGGCTGCAGGGAATGCAGTTCGATCCCCAGCACCACATGCTGTGCCAGCCCTGCCCTCAGGGCAGGCTGAGCCTGCCATAAAAATAAACAAACAAACAAATAAAAGATCTGAAACAAGAGAAAATAATTAAAAAATTAAAAAAAAAACAAAAAACCCATGTGGTGGTGCACACCTGCAATCCCGGCCCTGGGGAGGCTGAGATAGGAGGATCACTAAGAGTCTGAGCTATATAGGGAAACCCTGTACCAAAAACATAAAATTGAAAGAAAAGAAAAAAAGGTGGAAGGTGAAGCGAGTCCCGAGTGGTGTAGGGTGGGTCTTTCCCTGAGTATGACTATGTCTTTATAAGATAAGAGAAGAGACACAAAAATGGACACACACACACAGGGACGCACTCTTTGGGCCGCATGGGGAGAGGAGCAGAAATCAGAATTTTGCAACAGCAAAGCACAGAACGCATAGGATGGCTGGAAACCACGGGAAAGCAGTGGAAAGAGCTTGCTATGCCAATATCTCAACTTGGAGCTTCTGGCCTCCAGATCTGTGGGTGAAGCAAACTGTTATTTGAAGACCCTAGATCTGTGGTATTTTGTTCAGCACCACTGGGAGGCGAACAGAGTCGCACTGACAGTGGCTGTAGGTGGGATGGAAATCTTGCTCCCCACACTCCACACCCACAGATCTCCCGACGTCCTGCTGGTGAGGAGGATGCTGTCACCCTGAAGCCCTCTGCTCTCACACTCTCCAAGGTCGGCAGCCACCACACTGCTCATGCAGGTCCCATCACACGCATTAGCATCCCCCCTCCACCAAAGCTCACCCCACCTCACTTGGCATCTTCCCTCGAAAGCTCCTTCTCTCTGTTGTGATCCCAGCCACCAATGAGGAGAAAAGCTGTCAGCACCATAAAGCTTTGCAGCAAAACAGCAACCTAGTAGGGCCATTTTTGTAGTGCCGTGTGAGGCTCTCCAGATCTAGAACACCCTTTCGAAGTCCACTGGGAACCATCACCTTCCCATTTTCATAGACAGGAAAACTGAGGCTCAGAGAGGTTAACGAAATGGGCTGAATTTATACAGGAAGTGTGAGCCCTGAATCACAGGGTCTCAACCCTGAAGCCTGCGGCTGGCACTGCCCAGCGTGCTACAAGAGTGGCACATCAGAGGCAGCCCATGGGGGCCTTCAAGCTCCACTGCCTCATCGTACAGATGCAGTTATGCTTGATCTTTGTCAACATCATAACTCTAACTTGGCTTCAGTTTATATCACAAGGGCTTCGAACACCAAAGATCTATAGGGAGGGTTTGAAGACAATGATCTCCTTGGAAAGAGGGGGACTGTTCAGAGCTGGATTTGTTTGCCTAGTGTTTCACTCGATCAGAACTGGAAGGTGTCAAGCATCCCTAAGCAGGGAGGAGAGAAGGTCCACAGGCTCCCATGAGACGTTGGCACTGTCACCAAGTCACAGATGTCACACAATCTACAGGTTGTTTAAAGTATTAGAAATGAATTACAACAACCAAAGGTCAGAAGACATCGCCTTCAAGTCTTGCCGTCCAGCTCTTATGGAAAATCCAAAAGACTGGCAAGGTGAGGTTTATGCTCCCACCATGCGTCACGGGCTAGATGAGAGGACACAGCACACCATCCCCAAGTGCCACCACTCCCTACCACCCCACGCTGGGCTGAGGTGACAGTTGTCTTTCACAGCACTGTCTGAGTTGCCTTTCTCATGGTAGAGACAAAATGCCCAATATCCCAAGTTAAAGGGGAAAAGGTTTAGCTAGCTCACAGCTGGTAGAGGTTTCAGTCCATAACAAGGCTGGCTCCAAGGCAGGGTGGCATGGCAGAGGTGGAAGACAGCAAACACAACAGGGAAGAGATAAGGCACAAGCTCTTTCTGTCCCTTACATAGTATGCAGGCTATTGTCCAAGGGTGGGTGTGGCATTCATACCCCTAATCCCAGCACTGGGCCATGAATTAATCATAAACACTACATTCTGTCGCCTCTGGAAAGCTTGGCTCCCATGGCAGGGGAAGACTGGGGAGGCAGGAAGGGTATCCAGACTCAAACCCTAACAGTCGCTGGCTACAGTGGGGCTTACCTCCACTGCATTTCACTCTGTTGGGCCATATGCCTAGCCTGTAGGTATTTTAATACAGAATCATTGACCCAATTTTTTAACATGCTTCTAATACATGAGGACAAATATTTTTGAGGGGTATTTGTTTTTAAAGGGAGCACAGACAGTCCAGAACTGTAACACTAATAAATGTATTGCTAACATAATAAGATGGTACAGTTACTGGAATATAACTTGGGGCAACAAAAGGTGATTATCTTCGCCTTGTGAAGACGAAATTGAGGGAATTAAGTATGGGATAAATTTTAAGAGTCTCATTTTTATTATAGGCAGGACGCATACAAACCCATTACCTCCAGAAGATATGAAGCTCTAACCTGACCTAAAACCAGTTTTATATATATTCATGGGTGATAAGCACATAAACAGCTGTCAAGAGGGAGTCAAGCAATTCATGGATCCTTGTTAACCTTTACATAGTGACAGGGACAGTAACTACAGCTCTGGGCTTCCTTTTCATGACCTGGGCTTACCTTTATTCCAAAAGCATCGTGCTTCAAATAAACAACTGTAAGAGCCTTAACGTCCACAAAAGACCTTTCTCCAGATGGGATTTTGCCCTGTCACCCAGGCTGGCCTTAAACTTCCCAAGTGGCTGGGATTACAGGTCTGTGCCTCTGTGCTTGAGTAGGAGACGATGATTCTCAGACCCATAAAACTCCCCTTGAGAAAATATCTGGCTCATTCTTGCACAACCAGTACTGCAATTATAGTCCCAGGTTGGATGCTGGTCCTGGTGTTCCACTTTAACAACCACTTCACCCTTCCTCTCCCACCACCTTGAAAAGTCGAATTCTCCTCTCTGTTGATGTCAAAGGAGCACTTAGAGGCAGGTAAGAGGCTGGTGTGGAAGCATTTTTGCGAACTAAGTTACGACATGGAGTATATGACCAACCAAAAGGTACGTGCCACAGAGCCAGGGAAGTAAACGATATCCACTGCATTTTGCTCAGAATAGTTTGGCTCTTGATGCAAGATCCTAAAGGATTCCTCACTGTTTACTAACTCTGCACAGGAGGAGCCCCAGAGGGGCTTCACACCAGCCCTGTTTGTGAGTCACTATATCCAGACTCATATTAAGATTTGTATACCTTTTCTTTTTCCCAAGCATTAATGAGCTACTGTCTTAGGCCCTTAGGACTTTCCTGATGATTTTGTCCATCTAAATTTTCTGCCTTGCCAATTCTCCCAAGCCCACTGGTATGAGACCACTGTGCCTGTTTTGTCCCCAGAGACCACTCAGGTTTGCCTTCCCAACCCCTGTCAGAGCTGTTCATTTCCCTCGCTGTCAGATCTGGTTCTGGCTGCAGCAGACTTCCCCAGGGTATTTCCAAGTGTCTGGGCAGACAGCCACCTGGACTGGATGGCATAGACCACCCCTGAGCATTTGCTGGAAGGGTTTTTCTGTCACCTCTCCTATACTTTCAAACTATTCATTGTATCTCTGCCCAGCTGAGCTGGGGGAACTCAGAGAGATCTTCCCCAACACTTGTGGGTGTCTGGAAGTTCATGAGTGAGGATACGGCATTGACCTCTGAGTACCAAACCCTCCCCAAGATGCTCCCCACCCTCTAGAGCCAACTGCCCACGTCCCAGCCTCCTGACACCTCTTAGATTCGACACTTTGCTCATAAAATTATCGAGACCTCCTATTCTGCTGAGCTTTTTTTTTTTTTTTTTTTAGTGGACAAATTAATAGTCTGGCTAATGAATAGGTCTTTAAAAATGTACATGTGTTAAACTTCCATGTTTAGAAGGATGGCAAGGGAAGCAGCACTTGGATAAGGGCCACAGGGACAGTTATAATGAAGCATGGGAGGTGGACAGGCTACAGATAACTTGTCTGTATATCTCAAAACCAAAACAGGTCCCTCATGACTACGGGCTCATGTATCTATTTCCTTGCACTGAAGTGAGTGAATTTTATCCCAGCAAATGGCCTGAGCAGCAGCTAGAAAACTGTCCTCAAGTAAGGGTCCTTGTGCCCACACCCAGGGCTGCCCTGTGCTGGGTGGAGACTGCCTGTCATATCTTAATCCTCGGGACCTGCTGAAAAGCACTAACTGCAATCAGCAGAGAGTGAGATTCCGTCCCTGACTCGGCGCGCTAATTTGCAATGGCATTCGTCAGGCTCACTGTCATGCAGCAAAGCGTCTGCAAAGTTGAATTAATTTAGCCATTGCCATGCACTAAAGGCGCTTTGCTTGTAAGGATAATCAACCTTCTCGCCTTCTCTGCTCCAAGAGGAATGAGTTTGAAGGTGTCATAAAGACAAATTTCCATTTGTGCGCTGTATCACAGAGTCAGGTTTGCAAATTCTGAGGCCTACAGGTGCTGGGAGGCAGCTAATTTTAATGATGAAGTGGGCCCGGTGTAAGAAACACACAACCTCCTCACTCCATTCTGGTGTGTTCCACTCTTGAAAGAGGCAGTCACTATTATGAAACAACAGTGCAAGAGTGATGACACACTAATGCTCCAGCTTCAGCGTCATCGACAAAATAGAGGGTCAGGGTGGCAAACTAGAGAGCACATGCCAAGCTGAAAAGTGACAAAGGTCACTCTTCCAACCAGAGCCTCAAGGAGCAATGCAGAACTAACGTGGCCGGGATGGCCGATTTCTCAAAGAGGCCAGGAGGATGGAGTTTTACGTAACATCTCCCACTGTTTCAACTCATCAACTAATCTCTTAAACATATGAAGCCTGTGCACTGTACAAAATACAGGTTTTATGACACTCGGGTTGCTCATCTACTCCTGCTCCCTCACCAAAGATCTTGCAGGAATGGCAGAGACAAACGGTTCCACTGTGCACCCACGCCAAGGGGTGAGGACCAGAGAGGTCATGGTCTAACACCACAGCCAGCGGCTCAGTAGCCTCACGCCCAGGACAAGTGGTCAAGAGCCCCAACCTAACTGCTTCTTGGGCAATAGCTCCTTATTCTAGCCCACAACCCTGGAAAATCTCCATGGGAGGCATTGGACCTTCCTTGCTTTAATCCTCTGGTCTTCTTCTGTCTTCTCTCTGGCTGGAGAAGCTCCATTCCCTCACTGTTTCTCTACTTCGATGTCCTGTCTGCTAACTTGCCTGTGGTAATTAATGTTCTTTTTCTGGCTGTCCTTGTAGCTCCAAAATATCGCCAAGGTGCCTCTTATATCCTTCGACTAAGGAGGACTGGATGATAGTTTCATACCGAATTTCCTCTAAAAGGTTTGGCTCTTACTTAAAATATTTGAGTCTGACTCCATCTTAAAACTAGAACATAGAACCTGATTCTCATCTAAATTCCAGATGGACAAAGTAGTCAGATGCTACGTGTTAAGCCCAAATCAGTCAAGAATGTATTTGGTCAAAAGTATCAGAAGTGTGACTCGTGGTAATTGTTTATTTATCTCACATAATACTAGGTCTGAAAGTGGATTATTATAGAATTAGCACAGGGGTATGAAGATGTCAGGGTGCTGGGTCAGCGTGCTCTTTCTTTGGCAACCCCATCATGCTTATCAGACAGCTTCAACATCTGTGGACAGTGTGTCTGCACCCAGCATGCTGAGTATAAAGGAACAGAAATAAAGAGAGCTTCTGCCATCAGGACCTGGCCTTTAAATTGGAAGCAAAATCCTTTCTAGACGCTTCTAGAAAATACTTCCTCCCCTCTTATGAACCATAATAGTACCATGGATGTTTCTAGATGTATGGGTTTACTGTGGCTGGCTCATGTTGATCAAAACATACCTTTCAGGCTGGCCAAATAGCTCAGCAGATTAAAGCACATGCAAGCAGGCACAGGGGCCTGGGATTCGATCCTTGAACCTGCGTGCTGACCCTGCCCCCAGGGTGTGCTGAGACAGCAGTTAAGGCTGGGTGTGGTGGCACACACCTGTAATCCCAGCTCTTGGGAGGCTATAAGCAGGCGGATCACTGAGTCCAATCTAGTAGTGAGACCCTGAACACCCTGTAGATCCTTTGCTAAAAATACAACAAAACATATCTTCCAAAGTTGTGAAAAGAAACTACCTTCTCTATCTTCCCATCCCTGTTTGAACAAAACCAAGCTCCTATTAACAATAATGTGACAACCACGAGGCTACCATGGAGGCAAAATGTGCCACAAAGCTAAATTTACAAAATAAATAACACTCAGGATGAGAAGCCATATACCCAAGAGTTCAGAAGGAATTCAAACAAATAGAGCAAAAGATGTAGCCTACCCCTGCAAATGGCCATAACTTTTGAAGACTGGTTTAGTGAACAGGCATCCCCTTGTACAGAAGAACTCCAAGATGGATGGCGAAATGGCAGATGGAGCCTAGAGTAAGAAGATGGCAGCCATTATAAGCCAGGTCATTTTAGCAACCCTTGTGAGGTTATCATAACCATTGTTCACTGCTGTATGGCTGGAGTAGGCTAAAATTGAGTCAATAATAATAGATGAATTAGGAGAGATTGGGGTGCAGGTATGGAAAGGGTGCTGTGGAGGTTCTTGGATGAGAACACAAAAAGACCATAAAGAGAAATTTGACACAGAACTTGGCCAACATCATCAGGCACATTAATCATGAAAATTTCAGTCTCAAGGAAGACACCAGGCTGGTAGGCCACACCCTGGGACAGATAAAACATCTTGCTGAGACCAGATATGTTCTGGAGAGGCAGGGAGAAATAGAGCTGTCAGTAAAGCTTTAGGTTCTTGGTACAACCCTGGAGTGAATGCCTATATACTAACATAGGTATCTAGAGTCTGCATGAAAGGGTCTTCCAGTCTCTTAAGGCCATTCCATTCAAATACTAAGCTGTTACTTATGGTAACTATAAATGTCTCTGCAGAAAAAAACACTGAGGTAAATGTGTACACTGAACATCTGGAGTTGACTAATAAGACTCTTTAAAGTCAGAATACCACATCCATTGGTGATTTGTTTAAAGTGCATCTCCTCAAGATTTAATGTTCATTAAAATATTCATTCTTAATGGATAACAATAAAATTTAAACATTTCCTACTAAGGGTAAAGTTCATTGGTTTAACAAAGGAAAACTCATGTCTGCCTTAGAATTCTTTGAGAAAGGAAGTATACAGATTTTTTTTTACATGGCAGAATTTCTTAGTCATTAATAAAAATTTCCTCATTCAATGATTCTCTCTCTGTCTCTGTCTCTGTCTCTCTCTTTCTCTCTCTCTCTGAAGAAAGAGCATAAAGTGGAGAATTTGTTTTCTCAGAGATGAGCACCAAGCTGGTTCTTGCTTAGCATCCTTATAAATGATGTTGAGGACAAAAGATGTAAGGACAGGGGTGTCTCCTAGACACTACAGAACTGCTGTGGAGAAGGGTCAAGCTATTAAAACGTAATACAGAGGACTCTTATAAACATACATACAAGGTAATGCATTTTGATATAAACAAACAAAACTACCCATGTGAAATGAAATACACCTGTTAATAAAGGCTTGTTTCCTAAGGACCCCAGGCCAGTCTGCTGCCAAAAACCAAGGTCATCCAAATACATATTAAAAATGAGGCAGAAAGGCTCACCTTTCCTCTCATAAACCATGAGGTTTCAGTTTCTAAATGTTCTGCTCACTTCTGTCTTCAAGAAGTATATGAGAACTAGACTTTCAGATAGGAGCAGCTATAATAGTTTTCAGGATGCATGAGCTATGTATGAAAACAGACTTCCAAAAAAGCTTAGTAACTGTCAGTCTGTAAAACATTCTTCACCAGTCTGTGTCATGGACATCTTTAGAAATTTCTTGTGCTTATGGATGCCTTCTCAGGATATTTCTAAATGTATAAAATGAAATACAATGTTAATTAATAAGGCAACCAATCAATGCTACCTAGTTACCAAAATATTTTAAAACAAATTGGTAATACATATACTTCTTCATAAATGTAATAACAAACACTAACAGGTATAATAATCCCATCCTTTCAAAGTTGGAATGAAAATGAGCATAATTTATATCTTAATATATCTGCAATAAATATGACTTAAAAATATCTGATATGAAAATATCTGATATTTTGAACCAGGCATGGTGGCACACACCTCTAATCCCAACACTTGTGAGACTGAGGCAGGAGGGTTGTTTCAAGTTTGAGGCCAGCCTGGGCTACATAGTGAGATCTTGTCTCACACAAACAAGAACAATAAAATACCTGATATATACTAGTGGTATTTGTAACAGAAGGGAATACCAATTTTCTTTTTTTAAAAAATCTTTGACGTAGTTGGTATAAGATCTCACTATGCAGCACAGACTTATAGTGATCCTCCTGTTTTTTGTCTCCCCAGCGCTTGGATGTGTGCTACCTTGCCTGGTCTTGGTAGCTGGCTCAGCGTGCCCAGGGGTGAGGCCAGTGTGGCATGTGGTGCCAGGAATCAAACCCCAGTCCCTGTGCTTGCTTAAGCAAGCACTTTGGCTGTTGAGCTAAGCTCACTGGCCTGGAGAATACCACTTTTGAAATAGCTATTAGTGCACAGAAAGGTGCACCTTTCCATCCATATTCACAACTTCCTCCATTTCTCCTGTAGGCCCCTTGAGGTCAGTTTTTCAGTTACTGTGATCAAAATACCTGACATACACAACATAAAGGGGGAAGGGTTTGTTTTGGTTTTTGTATTCACAGGTTGGCTGGTCCCAAGGCAGGAGCATCACGGTAGATGAGATGGTGGCATCTGAGAAGCAGGGTAAGTTGGAAAGTGCCTCAGAGAGGCAAAGGCCAAGAAACAGGTGTTCTTCTCAGGGCCACACTCCACAGCCGCCAAGCCCAACCTACCCATGTGCTTTACTAGTCTGCTAAGCACCCTTAACCCAGTCAGATTGACAATCATGACTGAGAGTCACAGAACCCCAGACTAGTGCTCCTGCCATAAGCAGCAAAGGCAGAGAAAGCCTATTATCTATGTTTATTGTGTAGTAAATAATGTAGGTGAAAAAAAATAATGTAGGTGAAACAAACTTATGTCACACATCCAAGGACATGAAACTAGGTAGGAGAAAGAACACACAAGAAACATGCATGACATGACCATAGGATCCACACAGGACTTGAATAAATTTGCTCACGTAGCCACTAAAGACTCCTATGTGAGAAGAACTGGAGGATTAACCTTGACTCCTGACATTAGGAAAGACAACAGAATCCTCATTCTAAGGTATCACCTGTAACAGAAGACAAAGCTAGAGATCACTACATAAACCAATAGGACAACATTTTCTTTCCTTATTTGAGAACCCAGTCTTGCTCTCAGTATTTTTTCTGTGTTCGCAATTGAAACAAACCAGAACATTGTGGATGGCAATTGCATAATGTGCAGTTCTTTACAGATGTCAGCTTCAGGGAGTGAGCATTAAAAATCTGTGCTCCAAATCATGGGCCACAAATTATTGTATTTGCAGTGATGTAGGAAGAGTGCAGGACCCAGAAAAAAAATCTGAATGGAGAGAAAGTGTGAAGTTCTACTACTCAGAGTAGCAAAAGGCAGGATTCCAAGTTCTGAGACATGAACCCTAGGAACACAACCAAGGACAGAGAAAGGATCTGAAAGCCCAGCCAAGTCAGCACCTTGGAGAGCTCAGCTACAACCGGACTCTTCCGGTCAGCCTCTGTTCAAGGAAAAAAAAAAAAAAAAAAAAAAAAAAAAAAAAAAAAAAAAAAAAAAAAAAAAAAAAAAAAAAAAAAAAAAAAAAAAAAAAAAAAAAAAAAAAAAAAAAAAAAAAAAAAAAAAAAAAAAAAAAAAAAAAAAAAAAAAAAAAAAAAAAAAAAATTAGACTCACTTTGAATGTCCAGCTAGGCTTCCCTGACTTTCTTTCCTATCCATCACATTCCCACCCCCATGTCACTCCAAAATTAAAAGGCCTTGACATTGCTATTAGAGCTTCTTCTCCTCTATAAGAAAACCAGTAATCTTCATCTGCTCTGAATCTCTTTCAATTCACGTCGGACGCATGACTGGTGAGGGATTGTCGGGAGTCCTGAGGGTCCCTTGTGTCTCTCTGAGGCTCTGTGGCAGGGAGACAAGCCTGTCTAGCCGTACTTCTGAGGTATTTTTCATCTCTTTTACTTGTTTTATTTCCTGAGGTACTCACCAGGTCTGAAGAGCAGCCTTGACAATATTAGAAAAAAAATGATTTCTTTCAGTAGAGTTGGAGATAGTCTCCTCACCCCAGAAATCAGTTCTCACCCTGGTCTCACTGCCCTCACAAGGGACAGTCCTTCAGCTCTCTGTCCCTTTCATCACAGCAGCAGACATCTTGCTTGAGGAAGTTGTTTACTTCAGTCCGGCTACTTTTAGTGATTTTTTTTTTCCATTAACATGAATAACTTTGTTTCTTCTAAGAAAAACAAAGACAAAATAAAGACTCCAGGGAGAATATGTTAATCTTACATAGAGAGCAGCTAGAATCTCTTAAATCTGTAAGGATATGCAAAATCAGTTCGCAAATTTTTGGAGAAAACAGAAGACATGGAATCCACAGAGAAAGGCAGAACCAGATCTCAAGAGAAGGTGGAACAAGTAGGAAGGGGCAGGGGAAAAAAAATTTAGACAAGAAGCTTGTGCATGAAATAATAACACGAGTCTGAAGACATCAGACAGTAGAAAATGCTGTTTTGAGTTTCATGTACAGCTTCTAAATAATGTAAATATCTTTTTTTTGGGGGGGGCTGCCTTCAAGCAAGTTATAGTCTTCAGGCAGATGGATGGAGAGGGATTGTTCTTGCCGTGAGGTACAACATCCATAAGGCAAAATATCTGAGAATCATTGGCATTTCAAGAAACTGTCAATGCCTCATCTTTTCTCAAGAGTGAAATGTGGGTTGAACCTAGAGAGATGGTGAACACACCCACTAGAAAAGACCATGCCTGGCATGGAGGGATCATACGCTGCCAGCCTTGAGGGTGGGGACTTCCATGGAGGAATGCTCCTAGGGGAATGCCATGACCAAGTCTGCATGGGAGAGGGCATCCTGGCAGCAACATGGGCTCAGCCAATAGCTTGGCAGAGAAGGATGGATTGAGGTAGGGAGATGAGCGAGAAGGTTGCACTGTAGTCATGGCAACCAATGAAAAGGCCTGAACTGAGGGGGTGGCGGAAAGGATGTATCTGAGGAGGCAGTTAAAAAACAAAATCCTGTGTGTTGGAAGAGAGGAGCAAGCAAGAAACACCCTAAGAAACACTAAATCATTTCAAGCCCAGGATGCCTTAACAACAGAGGTTCTATGACATTCACTTTGGGTCCTCCTGTTTCTCAAGCCTGACATGTGGGAACGGTCAATCAACCTCTCTGAAATTATGTTGTTTTCAATGTCTTGTCACCCACGACAGCATGTCAAAGGTGGGGCACATCAATTAACTGTTTCATATCCCTAATAGTAGCTGGTTCAATAATCTGAAGTTGGAGGTGCTCAAAAAGGTTAGGAAATGAAGATTTCCAGGTTTTCAAAGAATGTCATGAGATGAAGAAAAAATAAAGCTGGGATGTAGACAGAAGCAAAATGCTGGGCTGATGCCAGTCTCCAGGCCGGCCCACTACAAAAGTGGCCAAACTTCCTCCGCTTCCACTTACTGCACTCCTTTAATTTTGATTTGAGGTTCTCCTATCCCGGGTGGGGTCTATCGCCCCATGAAATGCAGCAGAAGTTACCTTGTGCTTTCACACTCATGCCTTGTGCCCAGGGACTATCAGAACCCCACCCAGCCACCCGGAACAAACCTGGGCTGGCCTGCTGGAGAGCAGGAGGTCGCATGGAGCGGACATGAGCCCTCCCGCCTGAGGCCACTCTGGATCAGCCAGCCCCAAGCCAAGCTCAGCTGACTGCTAGCACATGAGCGAGCGCCTGACAATAAAACGGTTCAGCTGAGCCCAACCCACCACATCAAGTGAGCCATTTGTGACCTAAATAGGTGCTGCTCTGAGCCACTCTGCTTTGGGACGACCTGGAGCAAAAGCCAAGGATAAATTATCTTTATAAAAGATGTTCTTCCTTGGCTCCCAACTTAGTGTGTCCACGCACATCTGTGGGGCGCACTAGGGCTCGAATCCACAGCCTCACACACTCACAGCATGCACTCCACCCCCGACTACACCTCCAGGGCCAGATCCTTACTTTGAAGAAGATAAGCATGGCTGGAGCACAGCTCTTGGGGTGGAGTCTGGTTGTCACCCAGCTAATGCCACCTGGTGCTGTGTACTGCTGCATTCATCACCCAAAAGTGACAGAATTAGCTTAAAAGGGTGCCTGAGGTAAGCAGGTCAATGGGGCAGGGAACCCAGGTCTGGGTCCACCATTGCTGGGGATAAAGGTGATCCTTCCTTTTTTTTTCCAGAATCAGGGATCGAACTGAGGACTTTACACTTGCCAGGCAGGCACTTGTGCCCTTGAGCTATCTCACCGGCCCAAAGGTAATCCTTTGGGACAAGACTTTTACATATTTTTAAGTAATCAGAAGCTGCTTGTTACTAAACATTGCCACTTTGAACATTAGGACTCAAACACTATAAAGCCCCCAGGAAAGAAGAGAGAAAGAAAAAGGAAGGAAGGAAGGAAGGAAGGAAGGATGGATACTTTTAACATGTTAAACTTATAAATGGATATTTTATATACTGCTCTGTCTGAAATATTTTATAACTTAAAATTAAATATTTTAACCTTCTAAAATATATATTACATTTTCTTGCTGTAATGACATTCATCTTCTGCCTTACATTGTCCCCAGGGGATGCTATGTATGCTAATATTACTTTCCCTACTTACTACTATGTTAGCAGATAAAAGGTCAGTAACCCCATGTTCAATATATTTCTCTTTTACAGCATTTCATTTATTTATTCATTTATTCACAAATGTTATTAAGCATCTTCTATGTACCAGGTATTATTGTGGACAACAAGGACAGCGCAATGGACAAAACAATTTCCCATTTCTCAGCGCTTATGGTGTAGAGGAGGAGAGTGAAATACCAATACAGTAACAGTGCCTGGGGTGATGTGTACCATAAAGTGAAATAAAGCTGTGTCCATGATTCAAAAGGCATTGAGAAGGTTCTTCTCCATTCTACAAAGGAAGGTCAGAGAAGGAATATTCAAACAACTCGAAGGAGAAAACAATGGGGGCTGAGTTTCATAGTGCCAGTCCTGGTTCCCTTGCCTATTCCCCCCCTCCCCCCACATTAATGCCTTAAAAGTAGTCTCATCTTCCTTTTTGAATCTTTAAGGCCTGTACTGTCACAGACATAGAAAAGGCCCTCAATCTTATTGGAGAGGTGAACAGATGATGGATGGATGATAGATGGATAGTAGGTAGGTTGATGGATAGGTGGATGAATACATGGATGGATGGATGGATGGATGATAGGTGGATGGGTGGCATAGATGGACTTGTTGGATGGGTAAGTGGGTGGGTGGATGGGTGCCTAAGTGTATGGATGGGTGGGTAGATAAATATATTCCTCCAGGTTCAGCAAATAGTAAGAGGCAGGAATGCTGTTAGTGAAGCTTCCCCTGACTGTACTGTTTAATGCCACATTCTGCCCATCCCACCCTTTATTCCTTTGTTCAGTAACAATGATTGTCTTCTGTCATCTCTGATACCCAGATAACCTTTTTGTATTGTTTGCTCCATCACCAGAACAGAAGCTGCTAGAGGACAGGCGGGTTCGTTTTGCTCCCCGGCATGATTCCCAGCATCCAGTGCAGTGCCTGGCACACAGGAAGAGCTGATGAACATCGGGAATGGACTTGAGCCAGCTTGCTTTCTCTGAAGCATGATCTGAAGTCAGCATGGCTTCCTTTCCTACTTCTAGTTTCCTGCAAGATGTCTGGTTTTAAGATGATCTATCTGTCTGCTGTTCCACCCAGGGGTTGGAGGTGACTCCCATGAGTAACTGACATTTAATAAGATGTCATATTGTTTTTGCAATCTTAAAAGCCAAGCAAGCTTGATGCAGAGGAACATATAAGCCAGACAGAGAATACTTTCAAAATACAGAGCAAGTTTGGTCTATAAATAAACACTGCATTTTAACTGAACTGATAACAGTGTCAATTAACAAAGTACAGAAGAAAACTATAATGGAAAGGTGGCAAAGTGTACTCAGACTCGCATTTGTCTGCTTCTTCCTTTTGCTCTGTCTGCCGCTGTGGGTAGGTTGCCTGGCCCTGTCACTCAGCAGCACCCTGTCATGAACTCTGCTTGTCACTCTCAACAGAACCCTGCTGGCTTTCTGAGCATCCTCGAGGCTCTCTGATGCTCTGACGTTTTTGTAACCTAGTTAAGGTTTCATTACCTTAACTAGGCTGCAGATGTTCTTTTCTTTTCTTTTTTTTTTTTTTCTCAGACAAAAATCAGTCTTCCACCCAGAGTAATGCACATTAACTGAAATTGCTCCTTTTCTTTACAGGCCCATTTGAAGCTCATATTCCAATTTCTTTGTAACCTAGTTAAGGTTTCATTAGCTTAACTAGGCTGGAGATACTCTTGTCAGTTAAAATTTGCTTTCTGCCTGGAATTATCTTTTGGAAATGGCTCCATTTTTCTCACAGCCTAAATTAGATTAACTAATTTCAGACTGCCCTCCCCCATATTACACTCTGCCAGGATGGTCCAGAGAAGGCTTCTCTCTTGCCAAAACCTGCCTTTCTTCTAACACTTGATGCCCAGTTGGGGGGTGCTATCCCTGCACAGCCTTCTCCCCTACTCCAGCTCTCCCTCAAAAAGCCAGTCAGTACCATCATTCCTTAGTGACCACACTGCCTCTCTGAGCTGCATGCAAAATGCAATGGATTACATAACTCATTCGGCTACGAATTGAGAAGACCGTCACACACTTTGGGCTTTATTACAGAAAAGACTTTGATTCATTGATTTCGTGATCTCATTTTTTAGTAGAACAAACAACTGCAAAATTTAGAAGCAAACAAAAATCAATAAAAAACAATCCACTACAGCAAAAGCCAAGATTTTGGGTAAGATGAAAATGCAACAAGATAAAATAAAATGATCTGGGTAATATAAATCTCAGAAGGAAGCAACAGCATATTTAATTCTGTTGCTGAATGTGGTTAGACCAGGTTAAAGTTCTCACCATCCCCCAGTGAATACTGTTCTTAAACAGTTCTATAGTCATAGACAAGAACCTCTGGAAATTAAATTTTGGAGAGTTTTATGACAGCGCCTGTCTGTACAATCATGTTTCCTGGGTAACTACTGAGACACAGCAAGACTGTCACACAGTTTGTCCTCAGGTTGCATTTACTATGGGCACTTTCCACTAGGATGGATCCCAAGACTGGTGGAGGTGGAAGAGAAAGAAAAACAAGACGGACTGGAACAGGACAGGAAAAGGAGGGAGGGGCGAGACCCAGGAGAGAAGAGGGCTAAGGAGCAAAGAGAGGCCACCTAGAGGTTGATCTGGTGCTTACAACTCCAGGCAAGGAGCAGAGACAGAATGAGCAGGAAGGCAGATACCCCAACTCATTGCCCATGGAAGGTAGACCCCCACCCAGCTCTCTGGCTACAGAAGGCAGACCCCCCCCACCTGCTAGCCATGGCTTACTTATGTGCACCCTGCTACCCACAATGGGATGCTCACACTTACCACTGAGCATTTTTGTATAATGTGACTGCTGTGGTTTGCATATGGTTTTGGCTCCTCCAAAACCTATCTTCGAAGTTAATCTCCACTATGAGACATTAAGAGGAGGCTCCTTTAAGAGATAATAAGTGCTTTGCCTTTGAGAATGGGTTAGTCCACTCACATGGCTAATAGGGTTCTTGAGTTATTTGGAGAGTAGACTAGCCATACAAACCAATATGGCTAGGTCTCTGGCAATGACCAGTGCCAATTGTGGGGGAATCTGGCCACAAGATGGCCATCACCAAATGAAGCCGCTCAGTCTTGGACAAGAAACACGCACCTATGTACTGGGGAGCAATGTTCATCTCATGAACTGATTTGCATCTTATATTTTAACTACAGAATCCATACATAATATCATGACCCTCCTCCATACTACAAATTTTATGAAAATCTAGGCAGTACTTGGTCTAGCAGACTCCATATGAACGAAAAACATCTGTCATTTCTCTATGAGCAGTTTACTTTGGATTAGAAGTGTACTTTCTAATGGCAAAAATGCAATGTTAAATGAGTACTTATCTACGTATGCACACTGTTGGAGTGGGCACATCTGAGTGCTTGCTTTCTTCTGCCTTCTTCCACATAGAAGAGAAACATGGGAATGCCAAAGGAAGCAAACCATCAGAGAAGTGTGGGTGTCGAGTTGCATGTGTTGGTGTATTCACACACACACACACAACCCATATCTGGAGTGGCTGGAGTCAGAACAGTGAGGAGATACAGCTAGTAATGCACAATTCTCACTTATAAGGTACTAATCGCTGTCCACAGTGCTGGTTTTGAGTTAAGCTCCGGAGTTGGGGCAATGTTCTAAGAGAAACTCATTTTCCAGGTAATATTTTACATAAATTTGGGAAGAAGAAAGTCTGGTTGTGATACTTCCAAGAACTGAAATTCTCGACTCCAACTGTACCTACGTCTTTATTTATTTTCAATCTCTTTATACCTGATTTTCTATGATACGGTTTGGTCTTTTCTATAGTATGTATTTGGTAAAGAGCTATTATTTTATTTATTTTATTTATTGTTTTATTTTTTGGTCTTTTTTGAGGCAGGGTCTCGCTATGCAGTTGAAGCTGGCCTTGAGCTCATTTTTGTAGCCCAGGCTGGTCTCGAACTCGCCCCGATCCTCCTGCCTCAGCCTCCCAAGTGCTGGGATTACAGGCATGAGCCACCACGCCTGGCTAAGAGCTATTATTTTTAAATAAATAAGTGAATATAGATTTTGTGGGTAAGATCTGAATCATGTGCTATAAAACCAAGTGACTTGCTTGTTTTCCATCAGCAGGTGACAGCTCCTCCAAATTGCAAGTCTCATTTGGCTCACAAAAGTCTTAAAGCTTAAAGGTCAAAAATAAATAAATAAATAAAAGCTAGCCCAATATTGAAAGAATTCATACAAAGCAAGCAGTAAGCATATTTTAAGTGAACATTGATAATTTGAGTTAGTAACTAAGTCAACCTCTTCAACTTTTTTCTTTATGAGATGGATATTAATGCCCTGGCCCAATCACATCTTCTTTTACATTTCCTATGATACACAAACCACCTGTCCTAAAGTCATTAATTAGTGAGGATGATGACAGAATGACCTGATAGTAGACTGTAAGGAGGATAGCATGACCCTACTAACCATATCACGACTTCTTGCATAATAACTTTATCATGCAATGTAATGGTGTCATTTTCACCATAGCTTGGCAAGGAAGGAGACCAAGTGCTATAATAACAGCAAGAAGCAAAATTAAGGTAGAAGGCGGTACCCTGTTTTTCCAGAACCTCTCTGACTGCCAATCTCACACTGGTGACATTTGAGTGTAAAGATTTTATTACAGAATTACGTAGCCCTTCTCTAACTTAATTTGGAGGATTTTAATAAACAACATGCCATTAATTTAGGTACTACCAAAAGCAGATTTGCAACAGTTTGCCCAGTTATGCTAAAATGTGGCTGCCTTCTATCTATAAATAGAAAAGGAGGAGACCTAAGGAGTAATATAAATGAAAGTATCTCAGAGTGCTTTTTGTAACTTTTTACTTATTTCAGGATATAACTTGTCTCCAAGCTCTTTGTGACTTCTTGTATTTGATGAGTTTTTTTTTGTTGTTGTTGTTTGTTTGTTTGTTTGTTTGTTTTTTAGACAGGGTCTCTCTATGCAGTTCAGGCTGGCCTTGAACTCACTTTTGTAGCCCAGGCTAGTCTCAAACTCGCACCGATCCTCCTGCCTCAGCCTCCCAAGTGCTGGGATTACAGGCATGCACCACCATGCCCAGCTTGATGAGGTAGAAGCTATTTCTTTATTATGTTTTGTTAACCATTAGTTCAAGTTCATTAGTCAACTAATGAGTCATTGCCAGGGACCTGGTAGGGTCTTGTTTATTTCTGTCACTTTATGATGGAGATCTCTGGAGAGTTTACTGGCTTGTCCCTGTCCCCAGTCAGCTGGAAGCAGAGTCACAGCTGATATCCAGGCCTTCTGATTCTCCAAGTTTGAGATCCTGACCTTCCTCAGTGTCTGTCTCGCTTCCTTCTTTTTATTTTTCTTTCTCCCTTCTTCATCCTTGTCTTCGGTCTCTTCCTTCCCTCTCTTCAGACAAGGCCTCGAGCTCAAGATCCTCATGCCTCAGCTTCCCTGCTGGGATTACAAGGAATGCATAACCACATTCAGCTTTCAATGACTTTCAAACCAATCTTTGAATGTCTAGGAGCCTAGGAAGGAGGGTGCTAGGTTTCTGGCTCTAGATTTAGTGTTTATATTTCAGTCTTCCTTCTCTGGGATCTTCCCATTAAATAAATAATATTTTTAAAGTAGCTTACCAAAACTTGAAAACACATTTTAACAAATATTTTAAAGATTGCTTTTTATTTTATTTTATTTTATTTTCTTGTTTCAGAACTTTGTTTATTTATTTATTTTTATGGCTGGCTCAGCCTGTCCTGAGGGCAGGGCTGGCACAGCATGTGGTGCCAGGGATCGAACCATGGTCCGTGCAGCTGCCCAAGCTTTCCTAAGCAGGTGCTTTAGACCACTGAACCATCCTGCCGGGCCCCAAAGATTGCTTTTAAAAGCCATGTTAAACTTGCATCACAACTTTTCATTACAGAATGGAATTCTAGAAGTTAGACTTAAAAAAAAAAAAAAATTCCATCTGAAGCAGTTTAGTGACTGAAGGGTGATGGGGTCAAGAGTCTGAATTCAGGTCTTGAGGTCAGAAAGCTTGGACCAAAACCTCTAACCCTATGACCGAGGACAAATGACTTAACCATTCTAACCCTTAGTGTCCTAGTCAGCAGAATGGGACTTATAAAACCTTATGCAAGAAGGATTAAGTGAAATCATTTATACTAATGATCATTGACGTCAAGATGGTCTTTATTAGATAATATCACCCTTGTATTAACACCAGAGAAGCGCAGATCAGCATATTGTGCAGAGATAGTGCACTCTGTGCTTTCACACTCGCTACAACTGAACCCACCCTCTCCTCTGCTCAGGATGACCAAGTTGCTCTGTTTTACTCCCAAGGAGGTTTGAGAATCACAGATCAAAGTCCTGGATCCTATTGTCTGCAATAGGAGATCAGTGGCCGGGGCAGCTGGCTCCACAGTTGTCCAACAAGAGGGAGAACAGAGGCTTTAAATAATTCTCCCATCACAGCTGTGGCCTCAGACAAGCCTGATTATGAGCTGGGCAGCTGCAGCAAGGTCGGCAGCCTGGACACCAACCTGGCCTTATGTTCTGAGGTTGCAAATGAATCCAACATCAGGCCCTGGATTTGGACAGCCCTAGCTCGCAGCCTCTCAGGAGGTGGAGAGGGGGTGTCTGGCTTTGGAAACTCAGAGCCAGAACCTCAGGACCCGTCTGAGGGCACAGAGGTGCCATGTTTCATTTGCCCGGTTCAGCATAACACATCTTTACTATACATGGCCTTGTCAGATGTAAGGTCAGGATTAGTGGGACAGGGACAAATGAGATGTACACGTTTCTGGGATATGGGTCCTAACTAAGAAGCAGTTGTTAAAGGATGGGCCCTGAACGGCAGCATGAGCAGCACCCAGAAGCTTGGTAGAAAAGCACACTCTGCAGTCCTGGTGCCACCTTACTGAATCAGGTCTCTGGAAAACAGCCCTGATGCCTGGCTTTAGCAAGCCCTCTTGATCAGCCTGATATTGCTGAGGTAGGGGAACTAGTGGTATAAAATGTGTTTAAGGAGAGTGGCTAGACAGGAACAATACAAAATAAAATAATGACAGGAAGTTGGCATTCCGTCAGAACAAATACCATGAAAACTCTAGACCAGCAGTGGCGGAGTGGTCCATCAGGCTGAGAGAAACTGCAGACTGATGCAACGTGAGACAGGTCAGGGAGTTTCACACCTCACTGACTGCAGACACTCAAATGGAAAAAGCCAGTCATGATTGAGTCATCCAAATGTGAGGAGAGTTTTGCTCAAAGTGGATACTGTGCTTACTTGCCTCACCCTCCAAGAGGAAAATGAGCTGAAACTTACCTGGAAGAGATTTCTTGTCAACTAAGAGGCCAAGGCAACCAGCCAAATAGGCATCAGATCAGGCATCCTCCTGAATGTTCTACCCTCCCTCAAGGTCAGCAGGAAGACCAGGAATACGAGAATGAACTCGATATTAAAGACAAAACAAACATGAGCTTATGCCTTAGGCCTGTTTCAAGAGATCCCTCAGCAGGTCTGAGAAAAGGTTTTGTAAATATAGCGTTTAAAAAACATGCACTTTCAGGCTGGCTAGGTAGTTCAGTGGACTAAAGCACCTGCTTAGGCAGAACACAGTGGCCAGAGTTTGATCTCCTGCACGTGCCGGCCCTGCCCCCAGGGGTGTGCTGAGACTGGGGTGGCAGTGCATGCCTGTAATTCCAGTGCTTGGGAGGCTGAAAACAGGATAACCACTGCAAGTCTGATCTGTGTGGTGAGATCCTATAGACCCTGTACTAAATACATTTAAAAATAATATAAAATAAAAATATGCCTTTTCCACCTCTGCTGCTGGCTTAGTTGGTCAAGTTTGAGGAATGCTAACTGGCAATTCACTCACCCATCAGCATGAGGGTGGAACAGGTGCCACCGGAAGTTCTATTAGTCACCTTTCACCCAGCACCTATTTGCTTTTCAGTTGCATTTTTTGATGGGATTTGTAAACATCAATTAGAAAACACTGGAGAAAGCAACACTAGGTTTCTTAAATGGACAAGAAGTCACTTCCAGGGCAGGAAATATCCTAGGTTCAGGCAGCAAGGGGCTGATGAAGAAGCAGCGGAAGCTCTGAGCTTTTCATGCAGGAGCCTTACCATCCTTTTTCTATTTGAAAGGAAGATGCATTTGGAATCTCATCCCATTGGCTGAAGTTGAATGGCTAAAATGACAAAGCACTAAATCACTAGACTAAGACTTGGCAGGGCTCTCTCTGGTCATCCTATGCAGCCTCCACAAATGGAAATCAACCCATCACAATGTTGACTTTGTCCTCTCAGCAGACTGGCTAGTCCCACTTCCTCCCTTAGAAATAAAGGACCGGCAGGCTGCCTTCAGACTACTGGATCAATCCTTTGCTTTCTTAACAGGAGAGGAGGGAAATTAAAAAGAAAATTCTTAACTGGATTACACAGACATGCACATGACAAGACGGGGGCCAGAAATCATGTCCTATGCCCTTTCGCTTTCCCTCCCCACACCCTACAGCTTGGCAAACTCCATCTTTTCCCAAGTTGCAGGGATACAATGAAGAGACAGGGAAAAAAAAGCAAGCCTCGTTTTGTTTTGTTTTTTAAAATTCTTAGATATCATCTCATTCCTTCATTTTTGTGGCCTTTTGTCTCTTCCAGTTTCCATGGCAACATCAACCAGTTCACGTCCTTCTTCCCAGCTTGCACATAGATAATAACTCCAAACAGGGTTGAGGAAGAAAGTAGGAGATTCATTTCCTTCTCTGCAGTGACGTGTGCATTTGTTGTGAAGGTATATACAAATATACACAAAATTTCTGTGCATTGATTTCACTGAGTATATTTTGGCTTCGGGCACTTTTGCTGTAGCACATCTCTTTGTTTCTGATCTAGGAGAATGGAGCAGAGAGTTTGATCTTCAGAAACACGGAAGGGAACATACAGATACATAATTAACCTAATACTGAAAAAGTAAAGAGTATTACATGGTCTTGTAGAAAGAAGAGCTAAAATAATTGCTATATGCACCTGAGAAGGCAAGAACCTATCTTCTGAAAGCCTACGACGCACATACAATGTTTATAAAAAGCCTTTGTAATCAACCTTTCATGTCAAGGCATGAGACTCTGCTTTTATTTGACTTCAGCATCTTTCCACTGCAATTCTCCTGGTGTCAAGTGTGCTTTCCTCTGCTGTTTCGTCCTGCAGTGAAGACTGCCGGCAACAGGTGGTAGGACGGCCACAAGCAGGGTCCTCTGAGCAGCACACATTTATTAATGTAAGCGATTTGGGGCTAAGACTAAAATCACCACGACTTTACTCTTTTTTAAGACATGAATCTTTATTTAAATACAATGTTCTTCATG
The DNA here is from genome assembly GCA_004027025.1 of Myocastor coypus. Classification (NCBI taxonomy): domain Eukaryota; kingdom Metazoa; phylum Chordata; class Mammalia; order Rodentia; family Myocastoridae; genus Myocastor; species Myocastor coypus. Next base: position 37,381 of record PVJA010004948.1, on the reverse strand, counting down.
TACTACACACAACAAATTACAGTAGTAACAGGATTTATAGGTGAAATTTCTAGACCAAGCTGTTACATGAAATAAATACCTCGGAAGAATGCAGCACTGGTACTCATTTTCTATTGTTGCTATAACAAGTTATCACAAATCTTAAAACAACACAAATTTATCTTACGCTTGTGTGATCAGGGTCCCCAAATGGGGTTCACTAGGCTACACCTAAGTGTTCACTGAACCACACTCCCCGAGGAGCCCCTAGCAGCAAATCTCTTTCCTTGCTTTTTCCTGCTTCTAGGAGTTGTCAGAATTTGTCTCCATTACTTTTCTCTTGTTGCCAAGACAAAAATACCCGACACCCAAAATGAATGAAGGAAAGGTTTATTAAACTCACAGTTAGTAAAGGTTTCAGTTCATACTCAGCTGGCTCCAAGGCAGAGTGGCACAGGGCACAGAGCAGCCATTCACAGCGGTGGAAAACAGCAAAGAGTAAAGGGAGGGGCAGTGGCTATGGCTGCTAGCAAGCCTCTATTCCTTTCTTACACTGTATTCAGGCCATTTGCCCCAGGACAAGCATAGCACTTACACCCGTAATCCTAGCACTGGTTCATGAGTTAATCACAAGCCCAAGAAGCCTGCCTCAGTGACTGCATGAGGCTATGGGGGGACACCTAGACATAAACCATAACAGTATTCCCTAATGCATGGCCTTTCTTCCATCCTCAAAGCAGGAAAGTCACCTCTTCAGAGTCAGTATTAATCATGTCTGCAAAGTCCCTTTGTCACATAAGGTCATATGTTCACAGGCTCCAGGGAATACAATGGGGGTGGCTTAGGAACCACTATTCTGTCTTCTAGTCTTCGTGTTCATCATGCCTAACAGTAATCACGGTTCCATTGGATCCTGGTCTTACTCCAAAACTTGAACATAATGACCTTTTTCAACTTGTCCTATATTCTCTGTACTGATGAATGTCCTACTCTTTGATTTCAAGCCAGGATGACAGCAAATGTTTTACAGTTTCTATCAGAATGAGCAGGTCCACTCAAGGGCAGTCTGTGGCCATGCCAGGTTCTTCCTGTTCTTGTCCTGTACCCGCGCTCACCCCATCCCAGACAAGGGCTCTCCCAGCCTGTTCCCACCTCTAGCATTCAGGATCGGCATCTGCTATGAGTGGCAAGTCCTTGAAGGCAGGATGAGAGTGCACTTGAAGGTTCACGTTTACTTTCATGAAACACATGAATGACTTTTCTATTTGATTTTATACTGAATTTACTCACCAAATTTTTGCACCCCCTACTCTCCTTTGGTTTCCTTTGTTAATTTTAATGTATTTTAATAGATCACTTGCTGGAGCATTGTCCTGGATTTTGGACCTCCGACATGGCCCAACTTCTGAAATCTGCATTTGTTCCATTAGGTGTGTAGCTGTCTCCTCAGTCCCACCATGTCCTAACCATGCAGCTCTAGAGTCCCTGCTTGGGATCTGCCATCCACTACCCTCTCCTGATTCAGTCTACTGAGTTCCACCAGAGAGTTCTGCCTTCCCCATCCTGGCTGACTGAGCTGGCCACTGCTGAAATGATCTGTCCTTGGCTTCAACTCCTTCCCTTCGGAAGATCATCTTGCTACTGCTCAGTGAGAAGAAATTCAAAGAGCTAGAAAGCTAGAAAGCAGCCCCCAAGGGAGTGCTATAGCTGATCCCCATCTCTGTATGAAAAAAACTGTCCTGCTTAGGGATTTATAATACACAGCTCCCTGTTTAAGCCACAACTCCACGATCACATGACCACACGCACCGACACCTTCTCTCTTAACACCTGCTACAGAGTCCCCATATGTTTTTGAAATAACTATTTATATTTTAATTGGCAGCTCCAGCTTCTGGGCCAGAAATGTACCCAAGAGCGAACACCTTTCCAAGGCCTTATTTTCTGAAAAAAAAAAAAATAATAATAATAATAATATGGCTTTATGTGCAGAGATGTCAGCACTTCCCAGTGTGAAATAGTTCTGACAACTGCAAGAGGGGCAGTGGTGGAGCCAGCCCCCTCAGCCTCTGCATATCTCATCTACCACACAGCCCCATGGCCTCATGGCTGACCACAGGGAGAATTCGGCCTACCATTCTTCCAGCAACTTCATAGGATGTCAAACATCACGAACTCGCTCACCAAGCTGAGTGGTCCAGGTCTGACAGGTGGCGTACAGTGAAATCTAGAATCACTCCACAAAGTGAGTTACATATTGTATGTCCCTGAAAAGCCTCCTATGGTCATTGGTGGGGCTTTTTCAGAGGTGGCTAGACCTAGAGAGTGTGATACTGGGACTGATTCATGGGGCGATGTTAGGATCGAGAGTGCTAGGATTGAAGGAGTGCCACCGGCCCTAGGGAGCCTGGAGAAGATACAGGAGAGGGAAAGAGCTGTGCTCATCCTTTGCTTGCTCTGCTGTCTTCTACCTGCCATGAATGGTTTCTCCTCTACAATGCCCTCTGCCAGGACACTCTGCCCTAGAGCGAGCTGATTACAGACTGAAACCTCTACTTTTCCTGCTCCAGCTTAGAGTATGAGGTATTTTATCTCAGCAAGAGAAGGGCGAGTAAGATAAGGCACTTCCTTTTTCCTTTGTTCTAAACAAGGGAAGAGGAGCTGCCTCCCATCCATCAGCAGCCAGGGTCCAGGGGAGGGCAGATATGCCAGGGCTCCAGGTGCTTTCATTATGAACCATCTTAATGAGATGTTTCTGGCCAGAATGAGAGCACGCTCCAGCCAGAACTCAAGCATTACCTTTTCATGCCTCTTTGATTTCCAGGCAAGAAAACAAAAATTGGGAGTGGATAAAAGAAAAGGTTGAGAGAAAGTTTGATTATATAATTGAGTAATTTATAGCATTGCTCCATTGATTATAATCACTTTTAAACAGAGTAGACTTATTAGTGAGTGTTTTAACCACATGTTGACAAAAGTTTTATGTCCTTCCCTATCTTACATCTCTGTGGCTTGAACTCATTTTCTTACAGAATTTCAAAAATAACCTTGCTTTTGAAAATTTCAAACCAATCTGCCAGATCTCTCTTAAACATTTTCTGACTGTGTTGCTTATAATGTTTGTAAAAGACTAAAAGGTTCCCACAACCTCTTTGTTGTCAAAATGACAAAGCACACAGCGATTTATATAGAAACACATACATGCACAGATACAAACACACACACATAAATAATGTGAGAGATATATAGCCAAAAGCACAGAATGGGATTGTCATCACTGCTTATTAACTCTGACCTTGGGAAGATTGCTGAGCATCTCCAAGACTCACATTCATCATCTATAGGTGAGGCAATTAATATTAAAACATGAAGGTGATATTTGAATATTTCACAGAATATTTCTGAACACTGAGTAAATACAGAGAAAGCAATGATAACAGTGCTTTGCAAGAAAGTCCAGTAAGACTCTCCTGTTGCTGATTTTAATGGAGGTGGTTGTGGTGCTGCGGTGGTAGTCATGGTGATGGCGATGGTAGTCATGGCGATGGCGATGGTAGTCATGGTGATGGTGATGGTAGTCATGGTGATGGTGATAGTGATGGTAGTCATGGCGATGATGATGGCGCTTGATGATGGTAAAGGTAGATATGGTTGTGGTAGTGATAATGCTCTAAGTAATGGTAAAAGAAAGTTATAGAAAATGTATTTATTGGGCAAGAGAATATTAGTAATGTATATATTAGTAACATAATGTATGTATAGTATTATTTTTAAACACACTGTTCCATGACTATAAACTTCAGGATAAAGCTGAGATTAACTGAGCCAATCCTTGTGTAAGGAATTTTACAACACTGGCTCTAGAAATCACAACAGTCCCACCAGGCAGTCATGACTAGACTCATTGGACGAATGGCTCTAGAAATCACAACAGTCCCACCAGGCAGTCATGACTAGACTCATTGGACGAATGAGAAAACAAAAACTTGTGCCAGGAAACAGCAGCCATGCTACGCAGTGACACTGGTACACCCAGGACCTTACTGTGGATCACACATTCTCCAGTGTGCCAGTCTGCCAGCAAAGCTCAGTGCTTCCCCGAGGATAGCCCTGCCAGGGAAGCAGGCAGGGCAGGGATTCGAGCTCCCAGTGTCTAAAATGGTGAAATAGAGCCGGGCGTGGTGGCACACTCCTGTAATCCCAGCACTCAGGAGGCTGAGGCAGGAGGATTGGTGCGAGTTCGAGACCAGCCTGGGCTACAAAAGTGAGCTCAAGGCCAGCCTGAACTGCATAGCGAGACCCTGCCTCAAAAAGACTAAATAAATAAATAAATAAATAAATAAAGGGAGGGAGACAGCCCAGGGGCCAGGAGGGAACACAATGCTGAGTGAAGGCGGTGGGCAGGGGACAACAGCACAGCTGGGTGGGAGCCAACGGGGTGCAGAGGAGCCTGGATGGTGTCACATAGTCACGTGGACCAGGGCAGGGCCGCCCGTCCCTCCCTGCTGGCTCTGCTCAGGAACAGCACGTCTGCCTATGGCAAGTGATGATTACTCTTTTTCAGCTGAAAAGACCGTCAAACATTTTAAATTACAATTGTCAGTGGCAAGATGGTATGTCATCATGTGAAATGATCTAAAGCTGCAAAGCATAAAGCCTTCTTTAAACAGCCCAAGAATGGCTCCCTGAAGAGAACTAAACCTCAACCACAGAGCAGGTTCTCTTCTCCCAGAGATACTGGGAGGTAAACTAGAAAGTTTCTCCAGCTTGAGGAAAAAAAGAATATGGCCTCGGAGCCGCCTGCCACCTGAACTACATACACGGCCATCTTTGCAGGCTTCTCTCTCATGTGCTGCCCTGGGATGCCCTGAAATGCCCAGCAGCCCCGGTACAAGCAGCCTTCGATGTCTTCAGAGACGCAGGCAGGTCCCACCCTGTTGTGCTGATGGAGGAGATGCGAGGCGAAGAGAAGCTTAAAGGGAAAACCCCAGCGGCCCCAAGCTGCATGCTGCACTGTGACTGCTCATGAGCCTCTCTCACCCGACAGAAGTCGCTTAAGGAGCAGCAGCGCGGTCCATTTGTGGGTTCCTCTCTTCTGTTCTCCCAAAGCCTCAGAAAGGTGCAAATGAACCACAAATCTGCAAAGTGCCAAGCAGCTTGGGGAGAAAGACAATGACAGGGTAACGGATCAGCCCGGCGACAGGGCCCAGAGAACCCCCGAAGATCACTGGGGAGGAAAACAAACACAGAGCAGGGGGCAGGGGGCAGGGGGCAGGGGGCAGGGGGCAGGGGGCGGGCACTGCCAGGCACCCGGGGCCAGGGAGCAGGCTGGAGAAGGGAGAGGGGTCAGCTGTAGGGCTGCTCCTGAGGTTCACGTGACCTCAGAGCTGCTCCTGAGGTCACATCTGTCCTGGACCACCTGTTCCTCTGTTTCAGACTGCTCTTTCTGTCCCACAACCCAGTTGCCAAGAGTTTTCAAATGACAGGTGACACTTGGATACCAGATCCTGGGATAATCCCTATAGTACCCCTCAGCATTTGAGGCCCACAGGGTTTTATGGAAGCTCCTAGCACAGTGAGCCCTTTCTCTACCCACATCCCCGTCCTGCTCCAGCCCTGGTAATCTTTGAATAACTGGGTCAAGACAAAGGAGGAGGGCTAGGGAGACAGCGCATTGATCTAAGCACCTGCCTGGCAAGCACAAGGTCCTGAGTTCAATCTCCAGTAGCGCATGTCATGCCAGCCCTCGGTCCCTGGGTGCACTGTGGTGACCCTGAAATTGGGTGTGGTATCACACACTTGTAATCCCAGAGCTGGGGGTACTGGGACAGAGAACCACTGAGTGAACTGTACAGTGAGACCCTGTATCAAAAAGAATAAAAATACAAAAAGAAAGAAAGAAAGAAAGAAAGAAAGAAAGAAAGAAAGAAAGAAAGAAAAGGAGTCTTTCATTTATTCAATAAATGGTTACTGAGTACCTAAGATGTGTGGGAAGCATTTTAAGAACTGGGAAATCCACAGCAAAGAAGACAGAAAGGGAACCTAGGAACAGACATACGTAGGTAGCAATTCCAGGGGTTCAGGAAGCACCCCCGTACCCCTTTGGCTCTTCCACAGTTGAATAGAACCCAAACCATGAAGCAAGAATGGGTCCCCAATGGCCTCACTTTCAACCTCTGTTCTCAAGACCCAAGTATCCACAGGTGTCAGCCAGCATCACTTCCGGAGCAGGGTAGGGAAGAGCCCAGTAGCAGATGCTGAGGCAAGAAAGCAGAGGACCTGGTATGGCCTGTGCATGGCCTCATGTACGGTGGCTGCAGAGGGACAGGGGCAGTGAGTGAAGACCTCAGAACCTACAGGTCAGGAGCCCTGGAGCTGCAGCTGAGCTCAGGTTCCAGGTAGCACCTTGGCCCCCACCCAATACGTAATGGAGTCGCTTGTCACCCAGAGCAGGGCAGACTGCTTAGTCTCCTGACCTTGAGTTCTCCTTCCTTCTCGAGGGCTTGCTGGATGCAGCCCCTTGCAGAATAACCCTGGTGATATAGCTTGAATCAGAATCACAGGGATTGTACTAACCAAGCAGTTAAAGTTATTGTCTGCTATTGATCCAGCAGCCCTGGTAGAAACTGCAGGCACCTCAGGGAAAGAAGAGGCACAGATGAAACAGAAGATCCTCTAGACTGGTTTCCCCACACCTCCTAGGACCTGCCCCGGACTGAGATCCATTTCCCAAATCTTTACCAGCTGCCTGGCAGTTTGCCACAGATCAATAAGTCTTCTCAGAGCTCCAACTTGCAAAAATATTTACTGTACATAATTTAATAGAGCCCTCTCCTGGATAAGGAGCTGACACTTTTAATTATCTACATCAAGTTCTCTCTTCCTATAGGACACAGCAGGCACGTGGCTCTGAATGCCAAGTGCGAGCACTTCTCAGGCGCTGTGCTCTTGATGTGTACGGAGGAGGATGAGAAAGTCTGAGGGCTGAGTGTTCTCTGGGGGCCTCTGGGGACGAGGGGAAATCTTCAGCTGCTGCCCCCACCTCATCCTTTGCTTCCTCTGTCCACTTCTAGATCTCCACACGCTTCACATCAATTTGTTTTTTCCTTCTCTTCTTGTGGAATCACGTTGGACATCTTCCTTGGGACTCAGCCTGGAGACATTGACACCTGAAGCTCACCGATTCCAGGCCACCTTTGCAAGGCTACATGATTGAAAGAGAATAACCAGGCCTGCCCAGTCAGAGCCATGCAACCTGCTGTGAGTCAGGCAGACGTAGCTGCTCCATCACCTTCATTTTTACACTGCAACACAGGCCTGCACAGACGTGACACCAGCCCGTTTCTCATATGAGAAAACAAGCTCAGAGATATTCTAGCATTTACCCAGGGTCACTTGCTAGTCGGCTGCTGAGCCAAGACTCATGTGCACCTCGGTCTGATGAAAACCTGGATGACATCTCAAGCCCATCTAAAGAAGTCGGATATATTCCCAGAGAATCAGGAGCCATCTTAACCTTGTTGTACGCCACTAAGCATGAGCAGATGCCAAACAGTTTGGGGGCCTTTTGTGGCCTCGCCTGTGTCCTTGGCTCCTTCTCTAGGCTCCGGCTTCTGGGGTCCTGGGAAGACATCCTCCCACATACCAGATGGAACCTGGGTTTAGCCTCCACCCGCTGCGGCCCTTTCTGGCCACTACAAGGCATCTTCCCCAGCTTCGCCCCTCCCCCAGCCAGCTCACACAGGAGGTCACTGGAATGTGAGCCTCTCTCTCAAATGCTAATTAATTTGCTTTGGCATCTGAGACAAAAAGCAATCCCCTGGCAATCGTGTTCTGTACAGCACCCAAAAAAATCTGTGGGTGTGCAATAAATATTCAGCGCCTAACAATCCCACACTTGCTAATGACTGTGTGGGTGCATTTGGTTTCAAGGCAGAAAAGCCAAATAAGACATTATTGCCACCACCAGAAAGGGAATTATCAACCCCAAGTAGCTGGGGTTTGCTGTGCCAAAGAGCAGGCACTGGGGGAGCAGAGAAGGTGGGAAAGGCAGCCTCAACGATTACACGGATCATGAGTAACCCTGGGCTGGCACAGGCCCAACAAGGAGTGTACAACAGAGCCCTAGGAATGCTGAGATTGGTGCTGTTTTCAACGCCGCGGATCACAGACCCACTGTGAGGGTAGGTGTTCATTCTGGGCCATCTGGCAGGATTGCTGTCCTGCTGGAGCAGTGAAGGGCCAGGTCAGAGAGGGTATGACGGTACAGGAACTCAGAAATGTAGAAGAAACCATGGATTCAATGTGGATGGGGACAACGGTTCAGCCACATGTGCTTGTGTGGGCCAAAGGAAGGCCCCACAACTGACTAGAGCTGTACCTATGCGGCAAGGGGAAAACGGGGCAGTGAAGAAACAAAATATATCAGTCCTCAAAATGCTGAATGAAGTACGTGAGCCACTTAGTGGGAGAATCACTTTACAGTGCGCTATAAGGTAGAGAAAAACCAAATGGACCCGGCGCGTTTGCAAACTGCAGGGGAGATGGGCGCGAGGTACATTTTTGTACAGAAAGGGCTGCAGGCTGGAGATGAGCTGTTGTGCACTTCACACTTCTATTCTCTGGGCAAATTCAAAACACACATACGAGTTGTTTTCTAGAATTTAAAAATAATATCTACAAGCAGTGCTTGAAAACCTCCTTAGACAATCGTGTGACATGGCTGCCTATCTCTAAACTGACACTACCTCTCTGAGAGGAGGTGGATCAAACAGAACGGTATGCAGAGGAGGACAGGAGGAATTCTGGGAAAGGAAGGAAGAGGGCAGTTGCCACAGCTCACAGGGTTATTGATTGGTCCAAGCAAACAGAACGCCTCCATCCGCTGTGTATGTTTGCACATGAGCATTTGGTGCATGGATGCATCACATGACATCACTTACCTTCCAGGTGTAGGCAATGGGCCTACGGAGGATTTTCTTTAGTATATAGGTGTGTTCAGTTGCTGATAGTATGTGTTACTCGGGGAATCATAACGAGTTTAGAAATGTTTGGAAGAGAAGGTGGCTAAGAAGCACCTAGGTTATATATTAATGAACGAAGGTGTGCATAGAGATTTGGAGAAAGGCATTGGACCTTGGGCATCAGTGCAAGACTATTCAGAGCAATGAGTCAGGCAAGGCTGACTTGGCTTGGCATGGGAAGGCCAGGACTATGTTGATGGAGCCTCACAGAGAGAAGTCAGCTCCTTGACCATTGGAAGAGTACAGCCAAGGCCCTGTAAGCAAGGTGGAAAGCCAGTGCAGAGGATACAGCCTTGTGGGGAGAGCTAGGGGGTCCTGAATGAGAAAAGAAGAAAGACCAGGGAGATGGCGTGGACCAAGTTTACAAACAAGGAACTCCCCCAGAAAATCTCAGGCCCTAACCTAGAAATCGCTGGCCCTAAAAGTTCAACAGTGAGTCTCAAGCCCTTCTCCCCATTTCACCACCCTGGAACTGTCTCCATTGACAGCAGGAGCCTCCTTGACCTCCTTCCGCTTTCAACTACCATTCTCCATCCCTCTCCTTCCCTTGAGAGTTGAATTACTCGGAAGAGGTGCTGTAATTTGTACCCATTATATACAATCTTTCATCTCCCATTTTCTCCTGAAATCAGCACAACCACATTTTTTTCCCCTCCATTTCTCCGAAACTGTTACCATGCTCATTCTTGAGCTTGTGTTCTCAAATCCAACGGAAACTCAGACCCTTTCCCCCTACTCCATCAACTGCATTGGCCAGGGTCTACCCTCTCAACCACATTTTTTTCCCTCCATTTCTCCGAAACTGTTACCGTGCTCATTCTTGAGCTTGTGTTCTCAAATCCAACGGAAACTCAGACCCTTTCCCCCTACTCCATCAACTGCATTGGCCAGGGTCTACCCTCTCCTTCCCTTGAAATTCTTCCTTCACATGGCTCCAAGCACCACCCCAAGAGCTTTTCCTGCTCACTCACAGACCACAGCTTTGCCATCTGCTTTGCTGACTCGTCCCCATCCCTTTGACCTCCTAACGTGGACATACCCCAGCAGTCCATCCAGCACATCTTTTCCCTCTACATTCGCTCCCTTCGTGGCATCATCTAATCCACAGTATGAAAGAAATACGTCAGGGATACCCGTATTATGTCTCTGGTTTCTACTCCCATTGACCTCAACACTTGAGGTCCTCCTGCCTCCTTCTCAACTCTCCTGGGGTATCTAACAGATGCCCAAAGTTCAAGCTTCCAACCCCATCCCACAAAGCCAACCCCTGCTATCTATCTCCGTCATCTCAGTGACGCCAGTTCCACAGCTGCTCAAGACCGAAGCCTTGGAGTCAGCCTTGACTATTCTTTCATACTTCACATCTGGTCTGTAAGCAGACCCTATTGACACAACCTTCAAAATAAAGACAGAATTTAATCACCTCACAAGTGCCACCACCATCTTCCTTCCTGTTGTCCTTTGCCTACATCTAAAACCTGTTGTCCTTTGCCTAGATCACTGCCAATAGCAGGTCCCTCTGTGACTACCCCCAGTATACATTCAATAGGGGGAAGCCACAGAGAGTCTGTTACAATGCAGGTGTCATTCTGCTCTAAAACCTCCCAATGGCTTCTCATTGGAAAATCGCCCTCAAATCCATCAGTAAGTCCCTCTCCTCTCCTCTCCTCCCTCCCTCCCGTCCTCTCTGCCTCCCACCCTTGCCTGTCTTTCGTTACAGTTCTGGGATTTGAACCCACAGCCTCCCCACTGAGGTATATCCCCATCCTTTTTAAATCTTTTAATTTGGACATAGAGTCTCATTAGGTCACAAAATTACCAGGGTAGGCTTAAACTTGCAATCCTCTGCCTCAGCCTCCCAGCATGCTAGGATTATTGCCACCGCACCCACCTTCACTGGTTTCTTATCTACACATCATCTTCATCTCCATTTCTTGGTTCTGTGTCAAGACCCCCCACCATATACACACACCCATTAGATTCTCTATCTAGCTGCCAGTGTGATCGTCCTAAAAAAAACCTGATCATGCCCCTCTCTAACTAAGAGCCCTCGAGCAAGGGTCCTGCTGCGGGGGGAAGCCTAAGCTTGTCAAGGTCACATAGCTGCATCCTGGGCTCCAGCCGTGTACCTTGTGGGACTTAGCAAGCTCCTTCAGCTTGCACAGATCCCAGCTGGACTGTTTGCGTTAACCTGTCATCAGCTACCTTCTGATGAGTTGCTATCTGTGTAGGTCTGATCTCTGCAGCCAGACTGTTTTCAGCTCTTCTGAGCTAGGATCCCACCTCCTATTTTATTTGCTGTGCCTTTATCCACTCCCTGATTACAGCAGCTCACTTGATACTTGTGTAATTAATGAGGCAGAACAGACTGTACATCTTGTCTAACGGGATGCTTGGTAAGTGTTCTGGGCCACAGGTAGATTTTCCTCCCCAACACATTTAGTCACCATTATACAATGTTCTGTCTCATGTTGATGTGCCAGCCATTTGGTACAACTCGTTTTCCTATTCCTTTGGGCAAAAAAACCCACCAAGAACAAATGACTTTACCTGAATATGTGGCAATGACAGAAGAACTTCACCTCCCTAGGACAATAAAAGGTAGCCCTGCTGACCTGCTAAGTATCAGGACGAAAGGCTGACACTTGACACAGTGCTTCACCTGGCTGTTCACTGGCTTGAAGGAGCTACACAGCCACGGGAAGGCAGTGGTAATGAGGACAACAACCATGATGGTCGAGCAGGCAGAACCCTAGCTTTCCTCCTCCTGGAGGGTGCCCCAGATTCTGCCCACAGAAATGGCCACACATCTGTTCCTTGGTATAGGGTATTAGAAGTGCTGTGGCTTCACCTGCTTTATCACAGCATGCTTCTCTTTCCATGATAAATTTCTTCAGCAAAATTTCTTGTCAAATATCTCAAGGTGGACGAGTTATTGGGGGCAATAAATGGTTCCCCCCTTAGAGAGTTTTAGAATATTCAGTGTCAATGCTTTAAGCACTCTGCCTCTAACTCTGAGGTGCAGAGGTTGACTCTAAGGGCACAAAAGCAATAAACTGAACGACATCATAGATTTGGGGGAACGTGCTAATTTATAGGAGAACCAATTTGAGATGAAGCATAGCATATCAAAATGAGCGGCAAGTCATGAGACCTGATTCTAACCATTAATTCCCTGAGTCACCTTGAGCAGGCAAGGAACCTCTCTGAGCTCCCTCCATCTGTACAAGGGAGGATGAGGGAGTCCAGAGGATCTTCCACTAGCTCTTCTTCAAAAATCTCTGCAGGGCAATGCGCTTGGGGCATCTTTGGCTCAGATCACTTAGCTGGGGTTGGTAAATAACAATGTCTAGGCTCTTCACCCAGTATCAAGGAAGATCCAGGACAACAGTTTCCACAGAGCACAAACATGCCAGGATTGCAGGAGGCTTCAGCACAGGGTGGCGACATCAGCTTACAAATCAGTGTGTGAGGATTCACATAACTCAGGTAGCTTTTTCCCTCGGTTCCTGGTTTAGACCACAGAGCTTGAGTGGCTCAGTGGCATTCTCAGTGGCCCATGTGTCTTGTCCCTTTAGCCCGTGCACTCCCTACCATGTTATCTGTCTTTTATAGGTTGGAAACCCTCTCAGGATCTGGCCTCTGTCAGATGGAACAAAAACAAGCCAAGTGCCTCTGTTCCCTTTAGCAGATATTTCTAAGATCCTCACCACCCACTGCTACTACAATACAATATGATACGATATGATACGAAACAATGTGATACAGGTATTGGATATACAATACCACTGGCCAAAGTTGGGAAACAATCCTCAACTGGCATTCCTCTCCACCATTCCAGTCAAGGCAGCAGTGCCTCCAACAGAAACACAATGACAAGCCACATGTGGTGGTGCATACCTGTAATTTCAGCGCCCGGGAGGCTGAGGCACGAGGAAGGACATGAGTTTCAGGCCAGCCTGGGCTACATAAATGAGTGCAAGGCCAACCTTCACTACATAGTGAGAATCTGCCTCAAGAAAACAAAGACAGGGGCCAGGAAGATAGCTCCATGGCACAAGTGCCTGCCTGGCAAGTGCAAGGTCATGAGTTCAAACCCTGGTCCTGCAAAAAAAAAAAAAAAAAAAGAAAAACAAAGACAAACAAGCAAATAATGACACCATACCCACAATAACCAAGAAAGAAAATATATATTGCACATTCCTCATTGGGAATTACCTCTGCCTGGGAAAGAAAAATGAGGATGCAATGGGCCCCTGTATAAATGGTAGGAGGACCCAGGAAGATGCAAAGCTGTCTCTGCGTTCCTGGTCTTCCTTGAAAGTCAGTCTCCACTTCTGAGGTGGCTGAATATTGCATGTGGTAGGAATGTGTGATGATTCGGGCAAAGATGGATAGACTCGGTTTCTCTCCAAAGTGTTCACATTTACATAGAGTTCACATTGAATTACAGACACTCTACATTATATGGATGTGGTGCTGGGTTACAAATTATTTCAACTCTCACTATACCTTCCATAGTAGAATGCCTTCTATTAATACCACTGTACATTTTAATGGGCTACCAACATTTGGGCCCAATTATATTCATAATTTAGAATATATAAGTTTCATAAAAACTCTGTGACATAAATAGTGCAAATTAAGTTATCCTAATTTTACAGGCCATGTTTTTATCTCCTATGCCAGTCTCATTTTGTCTATACCTCATTTCAGCCACAAATGCTTTAAAGACACTGAATAATAAAGCATAAGGCTCTTCAGTGGTGGTATAATGAAACCTAAGGTCATCCCTGAAAGACTCTGAGGTTCCTACAATGTCCTTCCACTAGACTACATTAATAATTAGAAATCAAAAGGGAAGAAAAGTTGAAACTATGGGATGTTAGATTGATACCAACAACTAAGACTTTGAACAAAATAAATATGGCTTTAAAATTACAACATGCTAAAAATACTGCAGCAGGCAGCACTAGCCCATTGCCTTAAATGGTGATCTCATGCCCAAGCTACTTTGCATGTGCCATGGCAAACGCAAGCGCCAACTCGACCTCAACTGGAAGAGGCTAAGGTCAAAGGAGAAAGTTTACCGAGCTTGGGCTTTGTTTTGAGGAACTGCAAGGGAGTGCCCGTAAACTTCCGCAAGAATGGCTCACATCCCTAGGAACATGTGTCATCCAAGGACAATTGGGCTGGCCGTTGGTACTGTACTCCCTTGGCTCTAGGGCATGTCTCCTGAAAGCACCTGAGATGAATAGGAAAAATTCTACTCCCATGAGCGCTCAGGGTGGGGAAAGCCCGAAGCAGACAGAGCTCATACTCTCGTGTGTTCATCCACCCACTTCTATATTTCAGCGGAGAAAAGGAGGAAATCAAAATTGTAAGGCAGATCGGTGTTTTTCATGTTGCTTTCTCACCTCCAGCACCTCCTCCATCCTCCCCGGCCGGCAATCTGCCTCCTAGTCTATCCCTGAAATGGTGCCTTTTTTTACAGCCATGCTGCGAGTTGTGAGCTTTAGCTAGAATCCAAGGGCTGTGGTGGGGCTGCACTTTATCTTTGTTCATTTTGTGGCATAGACTGAGCAATTTGCAATAAAAGACATTTATTCGTTGGTTCATGGTTCCAAAGGCTATAAAATAAAAAGCCAAGGGCTGGCATCTGGCAAGGGCTTTCTGGCTGCCTGATCCCATGGTAGAAGACCAAAGAGACGATAAGGAAGAGAGAAAAGAGGAATGAACTGACCTTCTGAATGAGAACCACTCCTAAGATAACAGCATTAATACATTCATAAGGACAGTGTCTTCATAACCTAGACACCTCTGCAGGGCGTATCTTCCCACATCTGCACAGTGGGTATAAGTTTCCAACACATGAACTTCAGGAGAACACATTCAAACTATAGCCTTCTTATCCCCTCAGAATGGATTTGAATATGTGACATATTTGTCAAATGCTACAGAATGCACAACACCAAGGGAAAACCCAAAAGTAAACTATAGACTTTGAGTGATGATAATGTGTCAATGTAGGTTCAGCTATTTTCACAAATACACCTCTCTGGTGAGGGCTGTTGATAGTGGGAAGGCATGCTTGTGTAGACACAAGGGATATATAGGAGCCCTCTGTACCTTCTCAATTTTGCTGTGAACCTTAAACAAGTCTAAAAGACACAGTTTGTTAATTTGTTTTTGCAGTACTGGGGATTGAACCCAGGATCTTCTACTACACTGCACTCCTAGCTTCATTCATTCATTCATTCATTCATTCATTCAGAGGCAGAGTCTCACCAAATTGACCAGGCTGAGCTTGAACTATTGATCTGCCTGCCTCTGCCTCTGCCTCCTGGAGTGCTGAGGTTACAAGTATATGTCATCATGGCCAGCTAAGTTTATTAATTTTCACCGTGCTTAATTTGGCAGCATTACTTAAAAAGAGATGTCAACACACTCAGTTCAACACCGGATATTTTCCTTTGGAAAATGTCCCAAAATGAGACATTTCTGCAGAAAATGTCACGCACTTTGGACCTCATGAAAAGAGGCCACGGTCTGCTCAATTAGGATTAGTGAAGACATTTTAGTTAGAGGAGTTTAGGGGAGGACTCACACACTAGCATGTAGGTAGAACAGACGTACCAAAAAAAAATAGGACCTGGAGGACAAACTGAGAGAAGCTTACCATCTGGTCTAGGGTCACACTGCCTGGTGGAGCAGACACTCACCACGTGTATTTATATTTAAATGTCAATTAATTGAAATTAAATGAAAATGTCAGTTCCTCATGCCCACTAACCACATTTTGAGGGTTAGACACAAGGAGCCCATAGTTGCCATACTGGGCAGCATAGACAGTGCCATTTCCGGTTATTGCTGGAAGTGCCAATGGACAGAGCTTCTCCAGAAGAGGAATTATAAACTTTGGAAAGGGCAAGACAGTGAATGTTTTAGGCTTTGGGGACCAAACTATCTCAGTTGTAACTACTCAACTCTGCTATTACGGTATAAAAGCATCCCCAAACTATCCAAATGAATAGACATAGCTGTATTTTTTTAATGTAAATAAATTTAAATAGTACATGCATACTAAATAGTACAGGGTCTACAGGGTCTCACTACACAAATTGGACTCATAGAGATTCTTCTGCTTTCAGCCTCCCAAACTCTGGGATTACAGGCACGCACCACCACATCCAGTCTCAACAGCCGCAGCAGCGCGCCTGTTGGGTATGGAACTCCAGCCACTGCGCTCTACCTAAGCAGGTGCTTTAGTCTGCTGAGCTATCTAGCCGGCTCGACATGGTTGTATTTTGATGAAGCTATTCTCATAAACAGGATTAGATCTGTAGGTCAAGTTTGCCACATCATGGCCTACAGACAGTATTCCTAATCCAGGGACATTCAATTCCCAGGAGGCATTAATTATTATGTGGTCTCTCCCCACAAGCCCAACACACAATAGATTGAATAAATAATGTCTAGCACCTCCCTGGATCTCTATCAGAATATCTCTACATTGTCATGACTGATAAAATACAAATTCATTTCAAATCATGACTGCTGCCCACAGAATATTTGTCATTGTCTATTATTCCTAAGAAATGAACCATGAATTTTTGTCTTTTTCACAATCAGGTTTCTCTAGTAAAATTAATGTACATTTGGTTTAGAAAAATGAGAAAGCAAGATAAAGAAAGAAAAAGCAAATTACCTAAGTTTCTACTCAAGCCATTTTATTAATATGTAAACATATATGTGGTTATTTATTCACTACCATGTACAGTACCTACAACCCATGCAGTGCTGAATGATGTAGGACATAATAAATGTACACAGAATGAAAAATAATTGGCTGCTAGAAAAAGAGAGCTGCTCATGGATAGACTTTAAGAATTGTGTGAACTGCCTGTATTAGTAATTCTGCGGGAATGTGAGTGTTCCTACTATGGTATACAGTTTCCAGTGGATTACCAAAAATTTCTCATGAGGAGTGGTGCTGCATGCCTGTAATCCCAGTACTCACTCAGGAGACTGAGGTAGGAGCATTGCTGTGAATTAGCAGCCATCCTGGGCTATACAGTGGGTTCAAGGCCTGCCTGAACTGTATCATGAAACTCTGTCTCAAAAAAAGGTTTCTGGGACACTGAAAGGTGAAGAATTCTGTAGTCACCCGAGACTGAACCTAGCAGGCGTCCACACTCCTGTATGTGTGCAGCTGGTCTCCCAGGAAAGGCAGGCACGATCTTCCCAGGCAGTCTCTCACATCTTTCCAAAGCCATCTACCTGGGTCCACATCATCCCACGTGGAAAGCTGCTCGGCTTGATTGGAACTTGCCAGGGGAAAAACTGCAGAAGGAGTTTTTGCGGTGATTTCTCCAAGGCTGAGAATATGGACTTAGCGCCAAGAGAAACCCCTCCAGTGGGCTTCGCAAGGAGTTCAGGATGGTTTCACCTTCCCTGAGCCCTGTCGGTTTGGCAGGCTTGTGAGTGATGCTAAGGAAGCGAGACCATAAGTCCAAGCCTCCAGGGAGCAGCTATGACAGCCGTGCCACCACGGCTTGCCCTAGGTGCAGGAGATGGCAGGATGAGCAGAGCTCTTTCTGCAGTGCTCAAGATGTCCCCGCTGTGGGTCAGTGGCACCCAGGATGACAGACAAAAGCACACCATCATGTTTGCTATTTTCAACAATGGAGCGTTAAGACAGAAAGGCTAGGAATGTTTCTTCCTCAAGATGGGTTGTAATCTCAGGGAAAATGACTTGAGATTTATAGAACCTATCTAGAGTTCTCAGGCATTCTACCTGCAGCTGCTGCAGAAGGCTGCAAGCTTCACTTTCTTTTCTCCACCTTCATAGTATAGCACAGTCAAATCAGTGCCATTAATTGCCAAGTGTAAAGGGCTTTCTGATGCCTAATGAAATCTTTGGAAACCAGCTTCTTCAGAAGCAGTTCTATTTATAGACCCTACATTTTCCCTAACCTCCTCCTTCTCTGATCTCTGAGAGCATGGGTGGGAGGCAAGAATGTTTTGCTTCTGAGAAAATGACCATCTGCCCCTCAAACTTATTCTCCACCTGGCACCCTAATCCCAGTGGTGACATCCGAATCATTTCCAAGAGCCAACCACTATGCTGTCAAAAAAGATCAGATTATGACTTCAATGGGAGAGAAGGGCTAAAAGCTAATTATCATTTCAGATATAAAAGGCTCTTGTTTATGCAAATAGAAATAGTAATAAAGAATTTGCAGTGATAGCCAACCGCACACGCAATGTACAGTAAATAGATTTATGGCTAAAACGAGATGTGTGCACACACAAAAAAGTAGCAAATGATTCTTAAAAGAGACGTTCTACGCTGATTTAAAACTGTGATGAGGAAATCGGCTAAAATCAAACAGCTTCATTTCTCAAAGCTGGGAGCCAACCTGTGCCTTAAATGAGCCACAGCTGTAAAGAGAAACGGTTCAAAGGCATCCGGCATCTCAAACCTCAGCAAGTCTGCGACTCAGCTCCCAGAGCCCCTGCTATGATGGCTGTCCCTCCCATCTCGAGTCAGTGCTTCATCTGCAGGTGAGGGGTTTAGAGAGTAGGAACTTGATGTGACTCCAATGCCCAGGGACGAGGTCTCTGGAAAGTTGTTAGGATTAGATAACGTTATCAGGGTGGGGGCCCCACGATTGAAGTTGGTGTCTTTGTAACAGAGACACAAACCACAGGACACGCATGGGCACATACTCTAATTGTGTGGTACTGGGCGCTACCTAAGGGCCCTGCAGACGAGGTGGTCAACACGAGATGCAGCCACTTGATCTACAACCAGAACTGTGACCTGAAATCAACCTCTTTGCTTTTACATTTTGCCAGCTCTGTCGTATAGGATTATCATCAATAGAGAGATTAGTACATCCCCTCGCCCACCACCCACTCCCACTGGCAGAACACTTGCCCCTCCCCACTCCCACTTCTGTTAAGTGCACTCTTACGCTCCGTTTAAAACCCTGGGATGCTCTCCTTGTCTCGTCTCTCGCACTTGCATCCATACGCAGTCTGTCACCAAGCCTTGTTGGGCCTGAGTATACCCCAAATCCTGCCGCTTCTTAGCCTCTCCCTTGCCACCACTCTAACCCAAGCCATGACACCCTGCTCCCTGGGATATGAAATGGTCTCCTGGCTGTCGGTCTCCAGCCAACATCCTCCTAAAATATAATTCAAGCTACAACAGCCTTCTGATCGACACCTTTCAGTGGTGTTTCCTTCAAGAAAAGCCTGAGGACCTAAATGATCTGACTTCTCCTTACCTCTCTTCCCTCACTAAGCTCTAAGCTAAGCTGTCTTAAGCGCTCTCACTCATTCTACCCCATGTTCACCAATCTCCAGGCAGTGGGATTATTCTAGCACTTTGATGCCTCCTTGAGGCATTTACACTTGCCTTCCTGCTGCCGGAAATTCTGTCTGTCTGTCTGTCTATCTATTTATCTGATACAGGGTCTCCCTCTGCTCATAGTGAGCCTCCTGTCTCAGCCTCCCCAGCACAGGGATTATAAACATGTGCCGACACACCTGGTTTCATGGCCCGCATAGCACACCCAGGGTTTCTGGGCCAGCACAGCATGTGGTACCAGGGATGGAACTCGGGTCTTTGTGCTTGTCAGACAGGAGCTTAGACTTAGGAGCTCTCTCAGGCTTTCACATAGAGCAAAACTGGTCAAGCAATGACCATGACTCATCCAGATGGCTGACAATGTCCAAAGATCTACAGACTGCTGTACATGGTTTCAGGGTAAATCCTGAGGGGACCTGACTGACCTGGTCAGATATAAAAGTTACATTTTTTGTTATGTAGGTCCTGCTTTACCTTGGCCTTAACCATCCAGCAGAAAAGTCTAACCATCAGGTACAAAAGTAAAGCCAAATGAATATGCTGAGCTGAAAAAGGCTCAAGTCAACAGCTTCTGATGTTGCCAGTTGTGCTGATAACCCACTACCATTATGGACTACTGGACTATACATACAGCTACTTCCTCTTAGGTCAATGAGAAGAAATATTTGTACTAATAGAGTTTATACAAGATATCAAGCCTGCATCTTGTATTCTGAATAAATACTACAAAGACAATCATATGCAATGTATTAATTATTGTAACTGTCCTACTAACCTGTTGTGAAACTGTCTTATTGCTATTTCTTTTCACTAAATATTTAAAAAAGATCTAGGAGCTGTCTCCCCAGCCCCTTCCTGAAATTCTTACCTCCTGTTATTCTTTAGATAGCTCCCCCATGTCCGCATCTACTCCCGCTCAGACCTTTCTGACAAACCCTCTCAAAACCTCAACTTCTGCCCTCCCATACCACTGCCCATTCCCTCCCATGCATTTCCCCTTTTTAGTTTTATCACTGCCCCCCCACTCTTCATCTTTTATTTATATACCTTGTTTATCGTCTATGTCACACTAGAATTTGGATTAGGGGTTTCTGTCCCTTTGTTCATGCATGAAACACTGCTACACTACATAGACCGGTGTCTGGCTCTCAGTAAATACTTGCTGAGTGTACGAGCCCTGAAAATACAGTAATTGGCATGCCAACTGTTAATTACAAGGAAACAATAGAATGCAATCAGGAAAAAATTAGAAACAGCTTAAAGGCCTGTAAGAAATTGGTTAGATAACTAATGATGCAGCCATAAAAAATATACATGATGCTGCCCCTAAAATAGTGATGTAGGATTTACCCACTACTATGGAAAGAGCATCACTACATTTTAAGGTAAAGAAGGAGGTTGAAAAACAGCAGGTATGACCTTACCCCAGTGTAAAATGTTAGATGTACATGACAGTAGAATTTTAAAGAGATTTTTGCTTTCTTCATTCCTTGTGCACTGAATTTTCCACAACAAGCACATTTTACACAGAATTCCTTTCAGACTTTTCTCTTTAAAATTTTCCGAGGGTTAGCTACCTGCAGAGAGCCTGCCTGAACTTCATATCCCAGAGAAAGAAGCATTCAAACCGCTTCAGTTCAACCTTCCGGAAGCTTTTTGACAGCTCGCTCTTCAGAATTCCAAAGGAAGGTTTACCTCATTCCCTGAACAAAAGGGAAATTGTGGAAATACAAATAAGGACTTCAAGAATTAGGTCCAGAAAAAGCAACTAACAGCCAGAAGTCTAGCTCACTAAGTACAATTTCCTTAGTCCAGACCACAAAGTTCGAGGGGAGAGGGGAAGAGGGGTGCACAAAAGTAATATTCTTCCTTTCTTTGCCACCCCTCTTTACCCTTAATCTCTCCCTTTTTTTGAGGCTGGAACCCAGGGCCCTATACAAATGACTGAGGTATAGCAATCTCTGTCTGTCTGTCTGTCTATCTGTCTCCTGTCACTCAACCTTTGAGGGCCCCAGTGTAGGCAGCAGACTAGGCTACCTGTGTAGCACCCACCTTGAAAGTCCCTGATCTTCCATGCTTGCTAACTCCTCTTCCTGTACAAAGCATTTTGACCTCAGACTTCTACAGGGCCACAACATCGCTGCCCTTACAAAAGCTGGTTTTTAAAAAAGGGGCTCCAATGGGCAGGAAGACTGAAAATCACCGCTGTGATACTAAGGCCATTTTGTCACATGGCAAACAGAAGCTGTTCCCTTGTTCCTGTGGGGCTCCACCCAGGGTGGATTCTACCAGCAGAACAAAACCACGGCAGCTGAGTGCAGTGCTGAGCCCTGAAAGCCACTGTCAAGGAATCACAGGAGGTAAGCAAGAGAAGATGTGGACGGGCACCGGCTGCAGGGTGAACAGTGGCTCCTGTCATGCTGTGCTTGCCAGCTTGGTGTGGTTTCCTCAAGAATCTAGTCTGATTCATCGTGGCCCGGTGACCTGCACAGTGGGGGGGACACACAACATTCAAAAAATGTCACTTGCTATGGAGGTCAGTAAGGTTCTGCTGTATATACAAGTGCTGATCTCGGGGAGAAGAGGTGTCCATGCCCGTGAAGGACAAACTTTCAGAGAGGCCATTGGTGTCTCAGAAGCATATGTCAAATTTTACAGGGCTTTAAACCACCAAAAAAGAGAGAATCGCCAAGCTGATTCCCAGATTCATTTCTCTGATAGTCTTGGAGGTGACCAGGGCTGTAGCATTTAGTCTTGGCCATTTCCAGGTCCTAAGCCTCACCCAGATATTAACACCATCTAAAGACAGGGTAATGGCTAGGGGCTCCTTGATAGAGAGAAGCTGTCAGAAGAAGTACATCTTCCCAGGAAGGAGCACAGGGGCAAGGTCCCAGCAGAGACCTAGAATCAGGTATATTTCCCGTCATGACTCTTGGAGGAGACCCAGGTGAGCTAGGGCAGAAAGTGAATTGAAAAGCACCCTCTTCTCTGGAAGATTCCTCCACAGATAGGCCAGTCTTTGCCCAGCCAGCTTATAAATTCAAGTACTGTGGCTTTGAAATTAAGAGCAGCACTCCACTGAGCCCCTGAGTCTCATACCCAAGCTATTTGATATCTAGGTGACTTGGACTAAGTTACTTAACCCTTCACCGCCTCCATTTCTTTCTCTGTGAAATGGGCCTCATTATAAGGCTACTTCTACATGTGGCCATTTGGAGAATAAATACACGTTAATATTCAAAATACCCAACAAGTGGTGTGCTGGCAACATATTGGATGAGTGAACAAATACATGAAGAAAGACTGAATAAGAAATGTTCTAGGATGAGAATGGGCCTGGGTCCTTACTGGGATGCAGGAGACAGATAGAGGGACTATAGGAGACTGGAAGGCCACCGAGGCTTGTAGGAAGTCATGGTCTTTGAGGCCTCAAGAGTTGGAAAGTCTGAGAAACTCCTCACCCAGTCCTAGGTGCTGCCTGGGCTTTTCCAGCTCAGGCACACAGGCCTAACAGACTTCCCTTGGTTTTATGCAATGGTCAGAGAGTGACACATTGACACACACACACACACACACACACACGCACACGCACACACACGCACACACACACACACACACACACACACGATAGGTTAAGCTCCTTCATACATTCAATCTTCACATCAACTTTACCAATCACACTTATTAGATCCCCATTTTATAAGAGCAAAGGCTGCACAGCACAAGGGTTAGAAACGTGCTAAAAGCTACACAGCTAGAAAGTACAAATGCAGACTCCAACCCAAGTGGTCACCTACTGTGATGTACTGCCCTGAATCCCTATGGTCAGAAAACAAAGCCACCAGCATAACCACAACGCCTTCATCCATCAGTTTCACCACCTAAAAAAAGCCTACCTAGATGCTCAGGTAAATGAATTTAAATTAATTTGACTACCAGAAGTGCAATAAAATAGCGACACACATTGCATCTGCCCAGCTCAACCTGTTGAAAAATGGAGAAAACCAGAGTCTTCAGCCAATGACCCAGATTCAGAACTTCAAATGGTGAGAAGCTTCCAGGGCAAGGTGGTCCAGTTGGTCAATGTGGCACAATCTTCCTAGAGAAAAATCTAATGTAAAACATTGCTCCTTGGGATATCTTTTTTTTTCCCCCCTTGTCTTTTTGAGACAGGGTCTCACTATGCAATTCAGGCTGGGCTTGAGTTCATTTTTTATAGCCCGGGCTGGTCTCGAACTTGCACCAATTCTCCTGTCTCAGCCTCCTAAATGCTGGGATTTTAGGCGTGTGCCACTATGGCCTGGGAGAAAATATCTTGAAAACGAGTTCATTTCTCCCCTGTACTCTTGTCCTAAACACAGTGGTCCACTAGGCTCAACAAGGCTCTCTTAAATTTTCTGCCACTCCTCAGCCTTCTGCTTCCATTTTGCTCCTCTAGGGATTAGTAGAATCATACTCTATAGTATTTGACAATTCCCTCCAACATCACAGTGACTATTTTTTTCCAACTGCTTAAAACTTGGTAAAATTGTTCATTTTTTTTGGCAGAAATATCTCATGTTCAAACTTGGATCCAAGGTAAGCATTTCTGGCACATATGGCTATAAAAAAGATATCTTGAACTGAATTAAGACAACATGGGAAATACACATTCATTTAGCCCTTCTCCAAAAGTTGATTTTTAGCAGCTTAACAATATTTGACAGCATTATTCTTAGCATATGTGGTGGAAGGCTTGTGCGGCTCTCTGTGAGCTAACATATTGCAAGGCCAAGATGAGCTGAAACTCAGACAGATTTAAAGCAACAGGTCTTAGGTATCCCATCCGGGCTTCTGAAGGTGGGCAAAGGATTCACTATCAACAGCTGGTGGGGGAGGGGGGACCCTCTGCAGGTCTGGAGAAATATTTTCATGCCCAATCCCCCTCCATTTCTCAGAGTAACAAATGATATCTGCCTTAAGGATGAGGGCAATTTTTAAAAACCAGATGAAGCGTATATTCAAAGAAATGAGGCCTGAAGAAAAACAGCAATGGCTTTCAGAATCCACATACTTGAATATAATCCCCCCTCATACACACACACACACACACACACACACACACACACACACTAAAAAAATTCAAGCCTGCTTGTATATGTGGACATGCAAGATTTTGGGCACTAGAACACCCAATTATTGATTTTTCAGCCCTATACCTATGTCAAAATATCTTCTAAGTATGGATAGTCAGCCACCAGCAGATATTACACATGTAGACACAAAACAGTATTCTCATGTGTTATTTACATAGGAAGTGTCACGTTGTGGGCTTGGTAAATTATTTAGTGGGCGAATGGGTGGATGGATGAATAGATGGCCAGATGGTCATCCCATACTGACCCCGACTGTGATCTGCTGCAGTCATGACCACAGGGTGTGAAAAGAAAACTTATTCAATAAGACATATTTAATTAAATTTATAATAAATTTATGACTCCCTTTCCAACACCCACCTTCTCTCTTTTAAAGCTAAAATCTAATAATAAGTTAAAAATAAATACTAGGTGATAGGTAAGTGCTTCTGGCATCTCACATTTGTGGATGGCAGCACAATCACGTTCTGTGCTTCTGACAACCCTGTCCAGTCACCATAGTTACAATGTTTTAGTTGCTTCATGTCTAGCCAGAATAGTCTGCTGCTTCGTCACCAGTCCTGAACGCTGACAGACCCAGGTGAATTTTGGCCTTATCCCTAGACTCTGGTAAAACACTCTGCTCTAATTCACTATGAATCACATCTTAGAAACTCCATGAACTTGAATATGCCTTGGAGTTTCCCATAAGTTCTGTGCCTGGAGTCTGATTACAGCACATCTTCCATAACCAGACCAAAGCTCTGCATCTTGGCATCTGATCCTCCCGGGCAGACATGCCAGGAACCTCAACCCAGGGCTAAAGATCATATTGGCATTCCAAGTCCTCCCAGCGGCTCCCAGGCACCAGAGGTTTCTGTAGTTCCAGGACTCTGCCTGCTGGGGTAAGCAGTTCATGCTAACTAGAGACCCCGCCTGATCTGCTCTTCTTGCCTCCTCATCAGTAGAAAAGCTCTGCCATCCTCACTAGAGCACCTGCAGCCAGGTAGGCCAAGCAGAAGAGGGAGCATTGTCCCCACCAAAGACCTTTTTCTGCTCCAGCATGAAACCCTATCATCTTTTTTTGACCCCGCTCAGACAAAGACAACTCTTTATTCTCCTACTAAGAACAGGAAAAAGTCCCTGTGGCTTCTCCAGTAATAACTGTGCCACTAGACGCTACTTTCAGAAACAATGGCATTCCCTGATGCTGTCAGGAAAGCAATCAGATAGGAACTTCTGTCACCTGCCTTGGCCACAGATGGTTTTCATAAGAGCTCCTTGTAACTTGAATCCTTCTTGTATGGGCTACAGAACAGGGCAAACTTTCCAAGAAGATGGGAGGTAAGTTCACACATCTATGGTCTATGTCTCTTAAATGAAAATAATGGAGATTTTTTTTTGGAGAGTAACATTTCAATATACCTGAGAGGGACATGAATAACCAGCACCAAGGCCTGAATGAGGATGACTGCCTCCCTGTCCTCTTCCTCCTCCTCCTCCTCCTCCTATATATGAACAAGCATTATGCCTCCTAGAACTACAGAGGTTAGAAATGTCACTGTCAGAGTCAGGTGTGATGGTGCATGCCTATAATTCCAGGACCCAGGAGGCTGAAGCAGGAAGACTGCTGTGAGTTCAAGGCCAGCCTAGGCTACATAGTGAATTCAAGTTTAGATCAACTAACTAAAATGCCAAGACCCTGTTTCACAAAACCAAGTTAAAAAAAAAAAAAAAAGAAAAAAAGAGGTGACACAAAACTGATGACATCAAGCTGTTTTACATAACACATCAACTTAGATTTTTAAGACACACAGGAAATGATCCTATGCAAGGAGTCAGAAAAGAAGAGCAGGTGACTGAGAGCTTGTTGTCACCTTGCTCAGTACACTGGGAGGAGCAGACACCTTCCATGACCCTTGTGAGAGCAAAAGTGGGGCCCGTGTCCCTGGCACTTAGGAGGTGCGCAATGAACACTTGTAAATAGCAGAGGTGAACATGCGCATGAGCAAGAAAATGTGTGTTGTCAGAGGTCCAGAGATAACTCACAAGCTCCCCCAGAATCTGAAACTCTGCCCCAAACCTACTGCTCTAATTTTTCTCATGATCATGAATCAAATCTCTGACTTAGAATCAGGTTGTCCAAAAGCCTTGATACCTTCAAACATTACTCTAGGAAGTGGCTATGAGCTTACACATCCTTAAAAGGTGGATATTAATACCAAGTCCATATTGTAGAATGCTGCTTTTCAATAGGGCTTAACGACTCTGTTAATAGCAATTTCCCACTCTGAAAAGGTGGGGAGCTTGTTGAGGGTCTGCATTTGCCAAGCTGAGAGCCAGGCCCAGCCTTATCAGTCAAGCACTCTCTCTAGTATTCTTTAATGTAAAAGTCATTAGCTCTCAGTTTCACATTTGCTACAGGTGACACTGCTATTTCACTCCTCCTCTAGGCTTCAGTCACGTGACAACAAGCAAGCTTCCACCTTAGCGTCACCCTCATGGTCTCATCAAGGAAGAAGAGCCAACAACATGTCTTTAAAAACAAGGACCATATTAGTATGTTTCAGCTGTCAATCATCCATAATCAAGCTCACAAGTAACAAACAGAACACTTTTTGATGAGTAAAATTTATTTTTACATATTGATAGCAAGTGGAGAGGAATGAGTAAGCTAATAAATAATTTTGCAGGGAAAAAATAGTTATTTTAAAAATAGATTTCCTTGATTAAAATAGAGAAGTCCCAGGTGACCTTCAATTTTATTCTGTACTCCAGCGCTGACTAACTCCTACATGCCAAGCCCTGTGCCAGATAACAAGGGTGGAAGGCACTAGAAAGAAACAGACAGCTCTTGGCTCAGGAGGTTACAGTCGCATCAGGGAAGTAAAGTATGAAAATGAGGAGAAACACTTCTGAATCCAAAGATACAATTGAAGTATTGATAAAAAGAAACAATACAGTGTGTAAAATGCAAAAGCACTGGTTGAACATGGCACAGGGATGTTCAGAGGGTGCGGACCAAGGTCCTTAAGGCACAGCTGTGTGCAAGTTCCATGAGAAAAGTAGACATAACCAGACCTTGAAGAAGAGGAATGTTTCAGCAGGCTAGGAGGAGGAGACGGGGAAGGCATTTTGGATAAGGAGGCTCCTGTAGCATGTGTATAAGGAAAAGGTGCCCTTGGCATGTTCCAGGTACCTGTGTCACTCACCTGGCCCAGAGGTGTGAACAAGAATTGGCCTGGGTTGGGACTTCTTTAATGAGGCTTCTCTAATGGCATTATAGACTTTAGGCTGTTGACAATGGGAAAACATTTGCACAGAGGAACTGCTGAGGGAAAGTGACGTTTTCCAATGAAACTGGCTTAAGGGTGCAGAAGTGGCGGCTGGGCAAGAAACTGACAGCAAGGGGCTGGCGAGATAGCTCAGCGGTCTAAAGTGCCTGCTTAGGCAAGCTTAGGCAACTGCAGGGACCACGGTTCAATCCCCAGCACCACATGCTGTACCATCCCCACCCCCAGGGCGGGCTGAGCCGGCCATAATATAAATGAATAAATGAATGAATCTAATTTTTAAAAAAAGAAACTGGTAGCAAGAAGATCAGGTCAAGGGTAATGGCGAAGCTTCAGATGTAACTGGACTGAGGCATGGGTGGGGAGCGTGGGATAGGCTGCGAGACATTTAAAAAGAAGACCTTTCAAGCTTGGTCACCGCTTCCTTCATGCAGCACTGCGTGGCAACAGTGAGTCTTGGCTTCCAAAGTTGAACAGATCAGGGGAAAGACTCGAGGGTGGATGAAGAACCATTTCCAGCAGAGTGGCTCTGAGAGAACAGGGTGCTACCTGGGTGGACAGAACCGTCATGCAGCGTGTCCAAGTGTGCTGGAACTTCTCAAGAATCGAGCATTGCATGGGATGACTAAAGAGAGCCAATGGCTTGGACACTGGGCTGATGGAGAGCCCAGAGGACTGACCATCAGCACTGAGTGACAGAGTGAATATCTAGGAAGAGGAAGGGACCCAAGAGCCCGGATGGAGACAGCAAGAGCCATTGCTGGAACAGAAGAAGAACAAGATCTGATGGTGCCATAATGGCTACAGGGCCGCAGCAAGCACTGGAGAGATATCAAAGATGCTTCGGATGCTGCACTAGGGTCCTTCCTATAGACTAATGAGGACAGAAGCAAGGCCACATGGGGCCAGGGAGAGGTGGGACATAGGAAATCACACAACACAGGAGGTCACCACACACATAAGCCACCATGTGAGACCTCCTGTGACTGTTACCGTGGAGGGAAGGCCAGAGGAAAGGCTGAGCACAGCCAGCAGCCTGGCCAGCTGACACGCCCGTCCCTGCCTACCAGAGGCAACACTTTCCCACCATGACTAGAGTAAAAACATCCTGCGAGCCAAGCACTTGGCACCACAGGGCCATGTCAGCCACGGATCTTGCAGGAAAAAATAGTCCTGTGGCACCAACAGTGTGGGAGAGGCCTGAACCTGTCATTCCTAGAGCCAAACCGTATGACTGCTCTTCTCTACCCATTATGTCAATTCCAGTTTGCAGGGCTTAAACAGCTCCAAAATGGGGAGAGATGAGAAAGGAATATCCTGGGTTTCCAGGTAAAGAAGCTAAGGCTGTTGCAGTTAAATGAGAGAGGTCAGGTGCTGGTGACACCCGGGGTGTGTATGGGGGGGGGGCCCAAATGGCTGCGCCACAGGCAGCCAAAAGTTTTTGCTTTGTTCGTTTTCGCCTCACTGCTTGCAGATCTCGCTGGCATCGTTTAGCAGAAGCTCTATCTGCTCCCTGTCTGCTCCCTATCAAGAGCTGGATTTAAATCAGTGATTTCTGCACTTAGTGATGCTTTTGTCTCATCAGGGGGGTCCTGAGCCAAGTGTGTCTCTCCATCTTTTGGAAATACAACCCTCTCCCCCAGGCGCATGCCAAGAATGCGGAAAGTGCAAAAGCAGACCTTTTTTCCCAAGCAGGAAAGCATGTCCAGAATGCCTGTATTTGTCCACTGGAAGGCACAACTGTGTGCCCCCTCCAGACTGCCAGCTTAGGCATGCACTCAGTAGCAGGAGCCTTACCTGTGGAGGGTAACACAAGCACAATGAAGAGAACAGAACATTGTCGCCAAGGTGATAGCCACTGGGGGCCCAGACCTCCTTTGAGCCATAGAACTTTCTGGAGTAAGTGATGTGTCAATCTGTGCCCTTGACTCTAAAGCTCTAATAAAGTTAGAATTCTTGTGGATCATTTCCATAAATCATATGGGTATTCTCAGGAAGCACTTTGACTAGAAGCAGAATGTGGTAGGATCTAGGCAGGGTTCAACCTTATCAAGAGAAATGAGACATGATTATCTGGGCAAGGGCAGAACACATGGGGACCAAAAAAAAAAAAAAGGCCTGCCTTTCAGACACAACCACAAGGGCAAGGGAGATTTCTCTTTATGACCTTAGTGCTTTTGGGAAAGAGAGTGGTAAGGATGGGAATGGAGAAATCACAGCAGAGTCTTGTATCACTCCCACCTCCCATACAAGCAGGAATGCCCTTTCCCACCTGGTTAGTGCCAGAATAAAACACTGTGCTGTTTCGCTTTTTTTTTGAACGATGACTCCAATACCTCCAAATGCACTCCGAAAGTCTCCTCACTTTATTTTGTCTTTTCCCTCAAAGGCTTGACTGGCCCAAGCTAGTTAGAGCTCCTTTAACTTGAAGCTTTATGATGCTTATCTAAAAAGGACTAGTCTCTTTCTGTTCAACTGGTTGCATCTTTTGTTAATAAAAAAAAATTAAAAAAAAACAATTAAGAGCCAATTCTTCTCAGTTGAGTTGTCTGCGAAGTTTCTCTTTAAAAGGTAGCCACCTGCTTTAACAATCGCATTCCCCGCCCTTCAACGGCCACCAAGAGAGGATTTAAATTCTGCTGCTTAGTTGTTGCCCTACATGACCTGCAGGTGCATCTTCTTAAGGATGCAAATCCTATAAGCAAATTGAGAGCTTGTTTTGGGATGGATGCCCTTTGGAGACTGCATCTGCAAGCTGAAGAGCTGGAGAGGTTATTTACAGAATCCTTACTGGAGGAAGCCTTAGAAACTGTCTCCCAAGTGACTTCTTAGGCCATTAAAATACCCAGAGCTTCATTTCCCAACTCAAAAATGTTGTCTCTCCTCTTTATCGCTCTACAGAGCCTACACTAGCACTCACTCACTCTAAGGCACAGAACATCTTAATGTTAGTTAGTCTAAGCCTCTGACTAAGCTGTGATCCTTTCTTCCAACTTTACCTTCCTGTAAACAGAGCTCTTTTACACCTTCAGTTCCCAGTGCCTCAAATCACTTCCATTCTGCTTTCAGATTCAACAGGAGAAAGAACTTGGTAGCAAGCGCTTTAACTGTAGAAGACAATCTCACTGAGGTACAGAGCCCTGAAGGCTGGAATGGATGAGGAAGACGGGTGAGGAGACAGGAGGCGTTGTTGAGACCAAGCAGAACGTGAGGTCTGCCATTGTGGGAGGGAGGTCCAGGTGGAGGACACATATCAAGGGTAGAATTCTTAGCACGTGGAAGTTATTGAATATGTAGGAGTAAGTCAGTCTACCCCGAGAGACTTTGAAGGTAGAGGACACAGATGTCCCACTCAGAGTGGGGTGCAGGGAAGCCACAAATCGCCTCTTTGTGTATCTCTCTCAATCTCTGTTTCCAGTTGGATTTCCTCCATTACAGTGAATACACACTGCTTGGCCATGAATGTCCAGCGTTCACCAGCCTCCTTCCCTCCCTTGTCTAAGGCCCTAGCCCCAGTTCTGCCTTTCACGCTGCTACTCCCCATCCCAAGATGCCTCTGAAGACTGCTCTAAGCAGCTGCTTGCCCTCCCTGAAAATCTGACATTGTCACACCTTGGACACCTGAGTGGTAGAGATAGGCCACCAATGGGTCTTCAAGCAAACCAAATACAATCAAACAAAGAAATCAAGAGGCAGCACTTTGCAAAGTACAAACAAAAGAATAGATAACCACAAGGAAAGAAACCAACAGTAGGTTTGACTGCATAGTCAAAAAGAACAAAACTATATCAAATGTAAAATAAAAATGCATAGTATAAGAAACTTTAGAGATTTCATAGTAAATCTTACAGTGCTAATAGCCAAAATTCGTATTTTTAAAACTTTAAAAAGTTAATTAGAAAACCAGTAACAAAACATTTCAAAACAGGCCAACAAGCAGTACATGAAGCACTAAATTTATCAAAATATAACAAAAATTAAACTTTCAAATAATCTTAATAAACAATCTTAATAAGCTTAAGTCTTTTTAATTATTCAATTGTATTTTTCGGGGCCCCGGCGGGATGGCTCAGTGGTCTAAAGCACCTGCTTGGGAAAGCTTGGGCGGCTTCAGAGACCACGGTTCGATCCCCAGCACCACATGCTGCTACAGCCCTGCCCTTGGGGCAGGCTGAGCCGGCCACAAAAAAGAGTGAATAAACAAACAAAGGTTCTGAAACAAGAAAAAAATAAATAAAATTTTAAAAATAAAAAATAAAAATAAATAAATAAATAAATAAATAAATAAATTGTATTTTTTACTATTATTATGGCCAGCTCAGCCTGCCCCAAGGGCAGGGCTGGAGCAGCATATAATGCCAGGGATTGAACTGCAGTCCCTGTGGTTGCCTAAGCTTTCCTAAGCAGGTGCTTTAGACCACTGAGCCATCTTGCTGGCCCTAAATTGTATTTTTTAAAGATAATATTCAGTTATGCTAAGAATTTAAATTTATATTTATTTTATTTTTTTTCTTGTTTCAGAACTTTTGTTTATTTATTTATTTTTATGGCCGGCTCAGCCTGCCCTGAGGTCAGGGCTGGTGCAGCATGTGGTGCCAAGGAACGAACCGCGGTCCCTACAGGCATCTAAGCTTTCCTAAGCAGGCGCGTTAGACCACTGAGCCATCCTGCCGGGCCCCAGTTATGTTAAGAATTTAGAGAAAGCGTGCATTCCTAGAACCCTAGTACTTGGGACACCAAGGCAACCTCAAGTTCAAGGCCTGCCTGGGCCTTGAGCTCAGGGCCACCTTAAACTATGCGTTGAAACCCTCGGCAAGGAACGCAGAATTCAGACAAAGAGGTCCTGGCATCTACTTCTGACATTAAGTAACCCAAAAGTCCCATTTTTCAGCTTCAGTCCCAAATAAACACTGCAGGTGATATATACACAAATACATTATGTGTGGCATTATTGAAATAGTGAAAACTTATTATTAAATTATGGTGGTAAACAGACTCCTAAATTACATAATCAAAAGTTTTACAATGCAGCAAATGGAAACAGATACATGTCATTCATCTATCTACAAAAAAACATTTAGAAACCAGTAAGAAATATGCAAGAAATGACCACGCACTGACCAATAATTCATAGACTAATCTATCTTTAGTTTATCCTTTAGCTCATTAAGTAATGGAAGGTAAAAATCAATATCAATGGCTAATCTATCACACTGAAAAATATTTAAGCATAAATAATAGAATTATATTAAGAATATCTAAATACACGCAGCCATAACCAAAAAACCAGAAGGATATTCACCGCAATGCTAGCCATGGCTATTTCTGGGTACTGGAATGACTAATGATTTTTATCTAATTCTTAGTGCTTCTCTGTAGTTTCCAAATTCCTACAGTGAGTGCATACGTCCTTTGGAATGATAGAGATGTGCTGTGTTCTTCACAATCTGTTGGTGATAACGGCAAAGGCCCAGGCTATGATGTCACAGAGCAAACAGCATGGGCCAGCACAGAAGATAACCTGGGATCGCTTACAGAGATCTGCATTATGGAAGAAAAGCAGTGGGAGGAGGCACCTGTGAGTGAACAGCTGGGAATATTTTTTAACTTTTTTCTATATTTTCCAAGTTATTTTAAAATGCAAATACATTGTTAGAATTCCCCAACATACAATGGTTTAGTTGAAGTTCTTTCCATTCCTGTCAGCCAAATCATGCCTATTTCCAGTGAAGTCCTGGCTCTAGGACACTCCTCAATGCCTTTTCTTTTTTCACTCTTTGGTAGTACTTTGGATATTGAACCCAGGTCCTTCACACTGAGCTTCATCCTAGGATTTTCTTTTCTTTGAGAGAAGGTCTTACTATGTCACTAAGTTGCCCATCAACTTGAACTTGGCTTGGACTTGGAACCTTGCTGCCTCAGCCTCCCAGAGTGCTGGCATTGCAGGCATGCGCTGCCTATCCAACTGATCCATTGTCTTGATCCTCCTAAAGCTCAGTAATCAGAATATTTTAACTTCAGGGCTGCCCACATTTGTATTCTAGATTGTTATACTAAAGGACACACATATGCCAAAGGTGACCAATTACAACAGAGACCGGGGCATCAGGACCAAGTCCTCATACCACAGCCCATCACCCAGCTTTGGCAAGTTACACAGTTCAGTTTTGTCCCCTTTAGAATATGGAGTAATGCCCAGGGTACTATCTCTAGTACTGTATGCTGTGCCAGCCCTACCCCAGGGCATACTGAGCCAGTGACTGAGTCCAGGGATGGTGGAGCACACCTGTAATCCCAGCGCTCAGGAGACTGAAAACAGGAAGATCACTACAAGTCTGAGCTATGTGGTGAGACTCTGTACCAAATACATAAGTCTAAAAAAAATTGCCCCATCACCCAGTCCACCTGGGCAACTGGACAACTAGATTTGTCTGTTCTCACAGGCAGATCTGCAAGTGTTCAGAATCATAATTATTTCCTTCAGCTGGGGTCCCACTTCATTTTTTAAAAAAGATGAAAAAAATATGAGTTGGAGAATCAGAGAATCTCATTTCTAGTCTTGGTTCTGCCTCCTTACGTGTATCTGATGTGTAGCTTGTGACAAACCATTTATTTTGACTTCAATAGGGACATAAATTGAGTCTCTACCACAAACTCAGTAAGACACCATAAGGGCCAGCGAGATAGCTCAGTGGACTACCAGCCTGTTTAGGCAAGTGCAGGGACTGGGGTGTGATCACTGGCACCCCCACCCCTGGGCACTTTTCACTGGACTTCAATTTGCATACACATGTGCAAACCCATACCCGAGACAGGCCCTCCATGTGCCCCTTCGATGGCTGTAACAAAAAGCCTGCTCAGTCAGCCAACTTGAAATCTCACATCTTAACACACGCTAAAGCAGCAGTTCTCAACCTGTGGGTCACGACCTCGGCGGGGGTCAAACGCCCAAAACACAGGGGTTGCCTAAAGCCATTCCGAATCATAACTGTAGCAAAATTACAGTTTTGAAGTAGCCACCAAAATTATTTTTTGGTTTGGGGTCACCGCAACATGAGGAACTGTATTGTGGGATCACAGCATCAGAAAGGTTGAGAATTGCTGCCCTAAAGCCAAAAACAAACAGTGAAAAGAAAAGAGGAGAGAAGGCCCTTCTCAGCCACGGGAAGCATCTTCCGGGAGTGGGATTGGGAATAAGTACGCCTCTCCTTTGTATATTATTTCTAGGAAGAATTTTAAAAATGAATCCTACACACCAAAGGGACTTGTTTTGATAAAGTGGTGAGAATTTAAAAAGAAACTTTAATAAGATGACATTGCTAGGATGCTCTCTCTTGCTCTGTAATCTCATTCCAAAAACACAGTGTTTTTGTTAACTGTGGGCCCAGCAGGAGGACAATTCATGAACTTCCCATCAAAAGACAATTCTTTATACAACAGTACTAAAAACAAAATGGGATGTCTTTTCACATTCTTATAAATATGAAGCTCATCTGTTGTTTACAATTTTTTAAATTTTGTATTTTCTAAGTGTGCATACCATACACTTTTGGACGATATGCTTAGTAATGCAATGTGTGATTTTTCTGGAGGTTGATAACTTAGCTTGCAGATTTGCTTTAAAGATGGGCACTTAAGTACATACTTCAAAATTATTTTCCTGCACAAGAAAAAGTTATATAGGTTTTGTTTGCTCTCTTAATTTTGGTTGTATTCTTTGGTGTCAATACATTTTGTATAATTGTATCGCATAGCTGTATTGAATCATGTAGTGTCAAATATTAGATGTGATTTAATAGTGATTTAATTAATCAGTTTAAGCCCACTTTATTTTTTTTTTAGAACTTTTTATTTATTTATTTTTTCTTGTTTCAGAACTCCTGTTTGTTTATTTGTCCATTTTTATGGCCGGCTCAGCCTGCCCTGAGGGCAGGGCTGGCGCAGCACGTGGTGCCAGGGATCGAACTGTGGTCCCTGCAGCCACCCAAGCCTTCCTAAGCAAGCGCTTTAGACCACTGAGCCATCCTGCTGGACCCCTAAGCGCACTTTAGTCACTTTTTGCCAAAAAATACTGCCAGATGCTGATGTTTAGTGTAATTTCTTTGTCTGTTCAGTTACAGAAAGTGGTGCTCAGTTGTAAAATGCATTATACCTTTTAACAACTGATACGTACATTCCCTGTAATAGAAAGAGTAACAATGAACTAGAAATCCAAATAAATAAATAATTTATATATGTATGTATACATACATATAATATACAAATATATATATATATAATATATATATAAAATTATACTACTCATTTCTGTTTTTTTTTTCTTTTTGTCTTTTTGAAACAGGGTCTCACTATGCAGTTCAGGCTGGCCTTGAGCTCATTTTTGTAGACTGTTGGTTTATTAGGAACAGTTAATATTTTTTGGCCAATTTTGGCTGCTCATATGTTATAACCTGAGCAACTACTTGGAAGACAAATATGCAGCATCATAACCATTTCTTTTTTAAACTTGATTTATGTTCTGGCCGGCTCAGCCTATCCTGGGGGTGGGGCTGGCACACCATGTGGTGCCGGGTATTGAACCATGGTCCCTGCAGTTGCCTAAGCTTGCCTAGGCAGGCACTTTAGACTACTGAGCTATGTTGCCAGCCTGAACAATCACTGTTAAATTCCTATCATCTTGTGCTTTGAAATTCAGTATCATTTCTAATAGTTATTTTCCATTCTCTTTAAAATTAAACAAGTTTTTGAAAAGATACATTTTCTTTTTCTTTCTTTCTTTTTTTTTCCAGAACCAGGGATTGAACTCAGGCCCTTGTACTTGCCAGCCAAGGCAAGCTTATTGTACTGAGCTATCTCCCCAGTCCCTACATTTTCAATAATTATTTGAAACCAGATGATAGTCTACACATTACTTGGAATAATGCCCAGAGTGTCATGCATAGACTATAATGCATTTTTTGGAATAATGTGTTTGGAACAAAGTAGATAGAAAAATGATAGCAATATCCCCAACTTTCCACTAAGTAGCCACTCAATCAAGAGCTAAAAGGAAAAGAGGAAGAAGAACTAAGGTGAATAAAGACATGCCATGTGTAGGACCCTAATAACCTCAATGAATGCAGATGCTGTAAGTCATCGCATGAGCTGAGATTAATGATACCAACCAGAATGAAAATTGGGATAGGGGAACTAGAGAAAAGGGAGGGAGGGGAGAGGGAAGGAGAAGGGGACTAAATAGAGAAGCTGCACTATGAACATGTACCCACACCCCCAAGAGGACTACAAACTTCATGTACTGCAAACATGTGCTAATAAAATTTTTTAAATGTTACCAAAAGGAACAAGTTCTATGTAATAATATGCTCAGCACGGTCCAAAGGATGCTGGGCCAGAGAAGGAATGTGTAATGAGGTCACACCCCTGTGAAAAAGTCAGTCTGTCTAGGAGATAAGGCCAACACCCAACAGTGATTGAGAGACATGAAAACACGGTGGAGAATGCACTATGTGGTCCAGACCACATATTTAAGAGAAGTTTGGAAAAGAGGAAGTGACATTAGTGTGGGCTGAAGACCTGAAGGAAGCCTTTAGGGAG